>OZ020519.1:25720200-25802288 GCA_963971425.1 Bryoerythrophyllum caledonicum | reverse complement strand
CTCTATCTACTGCACGAGCTGGTGGAGGCCAGCGTTGCATCAAGGAAGGGTAGATGGGATGGAGGTGAAGATGAAGGATGTCTTGGAGGACGTTTTTGGAGATGAAGGATGGAGCTACAAGTGGAGGGTGTGCGCGCGCACACCTCTGGTTTACGAGCTTCACGGGATGGAGGGTGTGCACGCGCACACCTCTGGTCTACGAGCTTCACGGGATCATCTAGGACTCTACGGGAACGCGGCCACTAGGGTTTGACTTTTTAGGGTTTGGGTTATTGGTTGCGGCGGCTAGGGTTTGGGTTGTTGGTTGCGGCGGCTAGGGTTTGGGTTGTTGGTTGCGGCGGCTAGGGTTTGAGTTAGGTTGGCAGTTTTTTCTACATGGCTGCTAGGGTTTAGCTTTGTGGGCCGGTGTGCATAGTTGCAGCCACAGATTAATTGTCACACTATGGACTACCTCACCGTTTCAGTTCTCAGTGGTTTTGAAGCCAACATTTCAGTACTATGTTGTGGGCTGCACTCAATAGTTAATGGCTATTATCATGTGTAAATACTGGACTTCTAATGGATTTGAAATTTTAGAGATATTGAAGTTGGTGTATTTGTTTCTGTGATCAATGATTGATATTGCCTCACCTCATTCTGACCTATACTTTGAGTTTCCTAGTTTTGATTCTGCAATGAGTCAGAGTTAGAGAAGCTTACCAAGCTTGTGTGATTTGCCTTGAAGCTCCACTTGCCTCCTCCAATCTACACACCACACAAAGCTAACTGTAATTAGTAAATGAACTAATGAAGACACTTGGTTTTGATGTTGCGATTCCAGGAGAGCTCACCTTTGAAAGTGGGAAGAGAAGTGAGCAATTAGGTTTGTACGGAACCTTATATGCATGTTGAAACCTTGTGCCTCAGGTTGAATAGTCCAATTTTTACTTTTGGACTTTGGAAATTTTACTTTGTTTTCTATTTGTTTAAAATTTTAACTTATTATATTAAATTATTCTGGTATATAAAATATATAGATACTTGGGAGTTTTCATCACATAGTTTCAACAAAGCATTGTATAAAATTTATGCAGGTTCCACAAGTAGGAAAGAGTGGAAGAGCATGTCTACCAACAGTGGGGGAATGGTGATTTAATGTTAAGCGCCATCAAATATCGGTGTTTGTATCGCAAATACTTGCAACGTATCTTGAGGTGAGAAATTATACTTGCAACTTATTTGAGGTGAGAAATTACTTTGTTATTCATTTTTGAAATTTTTCCCGATCAATCTTTTGTTTTGTGTTGTTAGAATGAACTACATTTGGAATTAGAAATCCTTTCTTGTATTAGCCGTTGTAACCCTTTCAATGGTGTCAATAATAACAAATAATATTATTTCTACATTAACCCAAGTCAATCATTTGCCCACACGATCATGCATTGTAAGGCAAAGAACCAAAAAAACTTCTTCTTTTCCACATAAAACTTAGAGACCTTTATATTAATTTCATTTTATTTTCTCTCTCAAATGATGTGGTATAAACCTTCTCTTTCACCATAATACATACGGATTCTCATTCTAAGACATGGTTACGTCACAAAAAAATAAAGCGCAACTTGGTAAGTTTTGAATCTCTACCCCTTCTACAATGGTTTCGAATATGCTACACCCCTTTTACACCTCTAAAAATTCATGTACAAGAATACAACATCATCATTAATATAATGGTAATGAACTTAAACATTTTGTAGTGCAAAGACTCGACACCAAGTAAAGTCAAAGAAAATTCCCCTCAACCTAGGAAAGAAAGTTAACCGTGTTGTCTACTTAAAACTTTCATCTTTTAATTCGTGCGGTTAATCTTTGTACTTAATAAGTATGAACTAAGGTCGTACGCTTAGACGTATGGATAAAACCTTTTTGTTTCCAACTTTACTCATGGCACTAGAATGAGCGGTTTTGAAGAGATTTTGTTGTGAAAATGCCTGTCCTTTAGGGATTAATCCTTAAGAGCCCAAGTGTACGTGGGGGGTACGTTTTAGATTTTGGGTAGGTTATTAAAAGTCTAAACTAAATATTTAAATAAAAAATATCTTATACTAGATTGTCCCGGATAAGATCTCCATGGAGATATTTTTAATTTGATTTTTGGATTCATGGTGTAAAAGTTAGTACCACTGAAAGTTAGAAATGGGGACTCCGGGGAGCTCTAAAATTTTGCTGAGAGTCTCTATTGACATTGAGATTTTCCATACAAGTAGATAATATTACCTTCTTTGAAAATTAAAAAAAATCTTGTCTATAGTGTAAAAAATAATTTTAATTGAAGTCTAACATTTTTACACATTTCGGGCAAGCGGGGAAAAAAACTTATTATTTTCTACATAAAACCTAGAGATCTTCATATTTTTCACTTTTTATTTTTTCAACAAGAATATGTGACGTAAACCTTCTTATTGACCGTTTGGAATATCATTCTAAAGTACATTAAATTCTCAAAAGAATATATTGTGAATTGACAATTTTTGAACATCCACTCCTTGCACACTTGTTTTGAATATGCTACACCCCTTCTCTACCTCTGAAAATTGGTGTAATAGGAACTAACATCATGCTTACCACAATGGTAAAAGATTTAGACCTTTTGTAGTGCAAATATTTAATACAAAGTGAAATCAAAGTCTGCTCATCCACTCAATGTAGGGAACATAATCAACCATTTTCTTGACTTGAAACACTATAATCTTTCAATCCGTGTGGTCAAAGTATATGAATTTTTATGAGTATGTTACTTAGTAAGTCTTGATGGAGATCCTACGATCAAAAGGATAAATTTAAGGTTTTATTTCCTTCCTTATCCATTGCACTAGAATGAATAATGTTGAAGTGTTTTTGGTGTGAAATTGTCACGGGCTTTTAGGGGTTAAGTAACATACTCACAAAGTTTCATAAAATTGACCGCACGGATTGATTTATTTTTAATTTTATAGTAGACAAAACTGGTTCATTTTTTCCCTAGATTGAGTCGATTACCGGAATTATACTTTACTTGGTTTCAAAAGTTTGCGTTACATAGGGTCTAGATTCATTACCATCATGTCAAGAATGATATTAATTCCTTGTACATCAACGTTTAGGGATGGAGAAGAAGTATAGCATATTGGAAGACACTTTGCAAGGAGTTGGCGCTCTTCAAATATTAAATTTTTTCATTTCAAAGAAGTTTATCAAAAGGTTTAGTATCATCATCATATGATGAACACTAAATATGTGATCAGAAACATATCTTCTATCAGATGAATGGTGCTTTAGAGGTTAACAATTAGTATATGTATTTTGACTAATGTGCAACTATAATGTTTTTTTTCTTCTCAATAGTGATAATGGAGAGCCGCACGATTCAGACTCCTTTGATACGGCCACACATCGAAAGGAACAATATGCCTTCTAATAGCTCTGTGGGGGCCCGATTAGTACGAGCAGCACGTGCAAGGCAAATTCAACAAAGATCTGTTGGAAATGACTTCTGAATTGGAAAGGACTGTAGAATTGCTTTCAGAAAAAGGAGATGTGGTGGGCTTAGCAACCAGAGAGCATGCATTCGAAAATGGCATGGAATTGAATGGGTCGAAGTTGTTCCCATTCGAGGTGGCGGTGCGTATCACTAGGATAGATGATACATTGCATTGGACCGGAGAGATTGTAGGAGAACGCCTTGGCACATGTGTGGGCTTGATCATTCGTTGGCATCGATCTTTGCTACGTGTAGTGGCAGTAGAACCTGATATCACAGGTGTCCATGGTGACATTGGATCACAGATAGCGCCTACAGAAGTGATGGCCCCAGAATTTGATTTTCCCGAGTTCATCAACACACCAAGATCCACCCAGAGGTCTCGACGTAGTAGTCATGCTTCAAACACCATAGATGAAAATTCGCCATTTTCCCAATCTACTCCCTCAAATATCCGAGATTTGCCCCATGTAGATGGATTTGCTTGTGTTAGACCAACACGCCGTCCATATTCTATGCAAAATAGGAGAAAGAGAGATTCAAGGGAGCCATATTTGACAGAAGCTGCACCATCTAAGGTATCGCTTAGAAGCGTGCAAATTGCAATGGCACAAGGAGGATGCAAACGCAATTGTTTGAGGGACGTTCCAGCAAGGTATCTATTGGACATGCGATATAATGCATGGGGTGATGAGTTTTCAGTTCGAAGTACGTGGATGAGACAGATGCTGGTTTCTTTTTACACAAGGACGGAAGGAACTCGTCGAGACAAGTTTGTAACAAAGTTAGATGGGAAAGAAGTTTGCAATGCTTGCTATGCTCTTGGGGTTGGATATTCACAGAGGCGCTTTAAGCAATTGAAGAAGGATTGTCTAATATATGGAAGAGTGACATCGATTCACGGCAATACCCTTTCAGATCCGATAAGAGAGACTACTAGAATGTCTGCAGCAGAGGTTTGCTTTAAATCGTTTGTTGATGAAGCTGGTTGTCCTCAACCTCATCGTTGTATTTGCCGTAAGAGTGACAACGAAGTGGTGCCTCTTATTCTCCTTGCTATGAATACAGCCAAATTTGATGTATTCAATTACGTGAACGAGGAGGTCAAGAGAATTTGTAATGGAGAAACCATTTCTATCAGTTCGTTCCGGAGGATGTGGCGCATGAAGTATCCCCACGTTCAGGTACCTCCATTCTCGAGATTCTCAAAGTGTTATCATTGTTGGGAGTATAAATGTGCCATGGAGGGAACCACCAATGCGGATGCAAGGATAAAGATAAAGGAGTTGTTTATGTTGCATGTGCGCAACCAGATGGAAGAACGTAGGCATTATTGGATATTCAAGAGGTCGTGTTATATTAGCCCTGAGTTGTACATGTGCATCATAGTGGATGGCATGGACCAAAACACGACCATGGTACCGAGGATGCGTCAGACTGTGAAGAACATTGAGCACCGGTTTGTGAAGACCCATCTGTGTGGTGCTTTTATACATGGGATTGGTTTATATTGCGACGTGTGGTTTGGGGCTCACCACAAACACGATAGCAATCAAGTCGTGAGTACATTGTTCTACGTCATTGGAGATGTGCTGCGGAGGAGGGGCTTTTTGCCACCAACATTGCAAATTCAGGCCCACAACTGCACGCGTGAGAACAAAAATATTTATATGTTTGCTCTACGTGCTACATTGGTGGGATTGGGGTTTTTCCAGGAGGTAGAACTATCTTTTCTTATAGTGGGCCATACCCACGAAGATATTGATCAACGCTTCAGTTGTATATCAAATACGTTGAAGAGGTCGGACGTCGACTCGTTGAAGGAAATGATTAGTCTTATAGAACGAGGAACATTTCCTACGGAGGCATTTGTTAGCGCCCGGCTGCTAGAGAATGTATGGGATTGAAAATTGTTCATAAGACCTCACTTACTGACAGGTCAGGATTCATTGGTGGGCATAACATTTCCGCACCACATGCAATTCTACATGGACAATCGGGAAGGGGCTCGTGAGGTTCGAGTACAACACAAGCATTATTGCAAGGATCCATGGGGACCGGAGGCAGGGACGAAAACTTTGAGGTCGTTGCCAAATAGGGATGAGCGACCATCGTTTGCGGAAGTATTTGCAGCGGACGAACGGGAGTTGAAGGCGTTGGATGACTTCATTGCATATAAACAAAGATGCATTCAAAGGTTGCAGCACGAGGACAAGAATCGTGAGGCAAAAGTAGAGGCTGAAAGATTGAAACTCTATTTAGCTCAATTACCACACAAAGATCTTAGCAATGAGCATCGTACCTCACTGTTTTGGCCTTCAGAGTTCTCGAACACCGGACCTATAGGGAGTGCATCTTTGGATGTAATGGATGGTGCAAGTGAAGAAAATCGCGAGGTAAATGTCGTAGAGCAGGTAGTGGCTATGCTTCCAAATGCCGAGGCTCGAGGATACTTTGGTCCTCGTAGAGGAAGACCTTCTAATCAAGCATTACGCAGGGCACAACGAACAGAGCGCAACTTTGTTGAGGAAAGAGCCGAAGAAGGAGCAATGTATGAAGGTAATCACGATCCATTTCCACCATTTAATCCTCAATCTGATATCTGTTGTGGACAATTTGTAGCCTTGAGTGTTGATAGAGCAGAAATAGAAGGCAGTGTACCATTCTATGTAGGGAAAGTGATTAAGGAAGGAAAAAACCGATGGAGACTTAAGATAAAGGTTTGTTGGTATTGGCCCAGCATCCAAAGGGGGGTTGTTGATGGACATGGGTCTTCTACATAGCGGTATGCTAATTGCATGGACTCAATCTGGGAGCTATCCGGGGAGAGCCATAGTTGGGTAGAGAAAGATGCATGCATTTTTTCATGGGCAGACTCTCCGGAAAGAACCATGTCAGGGGCCGGCGGGTGGAGAAAGCGCAATGTATTTGGAGTGCAGGTTGAAAGCAGGATTCGCATTCTTCAATCGGCAAAGGCCCACATCCTACAATATATTGCAATGCAAACCGAAGCTATCGATGACGACCGTTTGCAAGCAGCCCTAAATTCTATGGAGTAGATAGTGTGCCTTTTTGAGAGTATACTAGTTGTGTATGGTAATTGATATATAGTGTATGTGTAAGAGTAGTATATTCTAAGGGTGATGTAAGACGTTATGTCATTAATCCTTTAGAGTAAAGTTGTGTTTACTATTGGTGCTAAGTCCAATTGTTGAAGCATCTATATTTAGTTTGCACCATTGTATGCATTATGTACTACGTAGAATATCTTTTAATCAACTGCCAACCCTTGCATAAAGTATGTTTTTTTGTAATTACGCTTGTTTAAATACTACAATCCTTCAAATCTATCTTTGAAATATTGTGAAACTATATTAAATACATATTTATCTAGTATTAACGAGGGGCCACTACAAATTAGTTGAAAATGCCAAAAAATTGCTTCCAATATGAACAACCATGATTGTACGTAATATTGTTGCGGAAGCTCAATTTTTTTTCCTTTGGAAACATTTTTTTTCTTTGATTTTTTTTTTTTTTCAATTTTGCCACTTTTGTTCGCAATGGCCGTCGTTGTACCCAAGTGCACTTTTAAATGGCCAAGTGCATAATTGCTTAATTGCATGTTAGAGGTGTACGAAAGCCCAAAACTCTTGCTGTAGTAGTCAACAAGTTTATTTTTCGGCGTGCTATTCGCAGCTTTATAAGAGCTCCTCCAAAACGAGGACTTTGAGAGCATCTGCACCGCGGGGCAGCTTTATCACAGCTCCTTCAAAACGTTGTCTCAGAGCATCCCTGGTGGTTGGTGTCGCGCGGCAGGTTGGTGGCGTCTGTTCTCCACACCGCGACTCCGCCACTGCAACCGCGTCTCCTCCACTCCGACACTGCAACAAGTGGAAGGAAAGGGAGGGAATGTAAGTGTGCAGTGCAGCTGCAATGCTGCATGCAAAGACATACTGGCATGTGACGCGGAGTAGCACAAACGTCCCTCACCGGGTTAGCAGCTTCATTTAGAAGTGGCGCCCCTCATGCAATGTTCACCTGTACACTCATCCCTCCCATAAGTTATAGCCAAATCTAGTGCGGGTGGATGGAGGTGGTAAGAATTTAGTAGAGGTAGAAAGTTAGTGGAGGTTTTAATAGAGGACTTGGTAGCTTCACTACAATTTCATCTCCATCTACCGGCGTCCCTATCGTTATACTAGATTGTCTATGATAAGAGCTCTGTGGAAATATGTTTTAAATTTGTTTCTAGTTCAAAACTCCCTTGTTAGTATCGTTGCCTCTTTTATAATATCACTTTTATTTTTATTTTTAAATGTAGTGTAACTCTACAGGCGGTTGGCACATATAGACTTTTTCTTTCAAATGGCTGTTGAGATATGTTGTTTTTACCTCCATATGATGGATATCCCAACCCATGGTGCCTGCTAAAGAGGTAATTACTTTAATGGTGTTGTATTTGGCAACATATGCAAAGGTCTCGTAATAATCGACACCTTCACGTTGTTGGAAACCTCGGGCAACTAAACGGGTTTTATATCGTTCAGGGATGTTGCATTGGGCCGGTTTTAGCTTGAACACCCACTTGGAAGATATAGCGTGGTGTCCATGAGTTAGTTCGGTAAGTGTCCATGTCTTCATGTCCTACAAGCTGTCAATTTCCTCACGCATTGCCTGAACCCAATTGGAGTTGTCTACAACGGCCTTATAGGTGAGATTTGAATCCTGTGTGTTACCCACGAAGCCTTCCAATCGCACTTAGGGTCGTCTGATGCGACTAGAACGACGGACCAATGGCAGTATGTGATTTGATGGTGGATCTTTGGTTGATGTCGATGGCAAGATTTCCTAGTGAGGTTCAAGCTCGGTTGTAGTTGTGTGGATTGTGTGTGAGGGTGATTGGGATTGGAAAGTCTCGCCATGTGGAGAGTTTTGATGTACAGTATCAACATCAGAAGGCTTGGATATGTCTCTAGAGTCCATCTAAGGAGCACTAATCTGAAGTGGTTGTGCCTAAACTCAGGTGGTTCAGAGATATTGGAGGAGATGTTGCATGGATTGTCTTTACCAATCGTGACGCCACGAGATATGATAATTTGGTGAGTGTGAGGGCAATAACATGGATATCCTTTATTAGATTCATCTAAACCAAGAAGAATGCAACAACAGAATTTGGAAGACATTTTGTACATTTTTTCTTTTGGGATGTGAACAAAGACACGTGTCCCGAAAATACAAAGTTGTAATAGATCAGGTTTTATACTGGAAAAAAACTCTTCGGATGTCATGTTAAATAATGCACAAGTAGGAATGCGATTAATAATATAGGTGGCAGTTTTTATGGCCTCGGACCATAGATAAGAGGGAATTTGATTTTCAAAGCATAAATATCGAGCCATCTCTACAATGGACCGAATCTTGCGCTCTAAAATACCATTACTTTGTGGTGTGTAATACTGCGTAAGTTCATGGTGAATGCCACAATCAATAAGAAGTTATTGAAAAACTGACGACATATATTTGATGCCGTTGTCAGTGCGAAGTGTAATGATCTTCTTCCCTGTCTGATTTTCTATGCAATTTTTGAATTTTTTGAACTCTTTTATAACTCTATCCTTGGTTTTTATAAGGGAAACCCATAGTTTTCGACTATAATTGTGACTAAAAGTGACAAAATACCTGGCACCGTTGAATGGTGGTTTCTTGATAGGGCCGCATACATCACTATGAATAACTTGAAGTATATCCGTGGTTTGGGAAACACTTGGGGAGAAGGAGATTTGTGCATGTTTGCCTTGTTGGCAAGTTTCACATACGATATTGACGTAAGGTAACTTGGATAAGCCCTTCACAATACCTTGGTGAGACATAACATGCAATGTTCTAAAGTTAACATGCCCAAGCCGTTTGTGCCAAAGAAGGATTTTGGATTGCATACGATCACTTGTTTCTACAAGGTAGGTCTCACAAACCGAAGAGAGATCCAACTTATATTTACCTTTGTCCACCTTAGTTCCATGGCCA
Source organism: Bryoerythrophyllum caledonicum (assembly GCA_963971425.1). Classification (NCBI taxonomy): domain Eukaryota; kingdom Viridiplantae; phylum Streptophyta; class Bryopsida; order Pottiales; family Pottiaceae; genus Bryoerythrophyllum; species Bryoerythrophyllum caledonicum. The sequence goes on along the minus strand of OZ020519.1, from coordinate 25,792,765 downwards.
ATAATGTCTTGTGTGTGTTCATCTTTGAGTAAGACTTCTTTCCGATTGAATTGGACATGGTAACCCTCATCCGGAATATGTCCAACCGATAATAGATTCCGACGAATACCAGGCACATGGAGAACATTTTTAAATTGCTTGTGTTTTCCAACTGGAAAACGAATGCATACATTGCTTTTACCTACAATCCTATGTGCTTCTCCCCCAGCGGCTAACCTAGATGTGCTGCTAGTACATGCTTGAAAATCTTGTACTAGGTTTTGATATCCACCGATGTGGTGTGTGGCTGCTGAATCTAACACCCATGCCGGTCCCTCTTGACCTGTTGCGGTGTTTGCTTCTATTTCATTGAGCTCACATAAATTTGTTTATGAAATGTCGCCCGCACTCTCACAACCACTATGGGATGATTCAGAGTCGGGTTTGTTGTGTTTACCTTTGGAAACGACGTGAGCTTATGCTTTATGGCGAGGCTTTTGTTGTTTCAGCCTACCTTCTAGGGTTTTGACACACTCAATTGTCTGTTTAAGTTCACAGTCCCGGACATAGTGCTAGTGGCATATTTCCTCCTCACTAGAGCCGTTGGCTGCATATTGTGGGTCGCGGTCTCTCCCACGGCCTCCCCCATAGTCTTGGAACCCACCGTGGGCGCGGTAATGGGGGGTGTGGTTAGGGTTGCGCGGCTCGTCCCGTTGCTTGCCTGCATTGGCTCCGTCCGTATTGCGGCGGTTGTCTGCTTGTGTGTCTCCGTTGGCTCCGGCTTCTCTGCTCTAGCCGCCTTGGTGTTGCTCCGGCCGCCGCCAGTGCTACTACGGCCGTCTCTTTGTTGGCTTTGGTGCCACGTTTCTCCGCCGAGATCGTGTCGCCGGCTGCGCGCCTCTCTTTTTCTGAAGGTAAGTGCTTCGGCGTCTTCCTCTTTGTCTGCGTCCATTTTCAGCTGCAGTTCTTCGTCCAACAGTCATGCTTCTATTTGGACGATAGAGAATTTAGCAGTAGCAAGGTGCATAGGTCTTTAGGGATTTCTAATTCCATGCCCTTGAGTTGATCCATAATGTCCTTGACTTTGGTGACATATTGTTCCATGTTTGTGCCCTCTTCCTTGCGTAGTGATACTAGCTTTCGCAGCAGCATAAGCCTGCGCGATCCAGACTTGGATTGTAGCAATTCTGTAGCACTATCCACAGGAGATGCAGATCTTCGAATTTGCATACAATAGGTACAACGGAGTCCTTGACGGAGTCCATGATCACTTTCAGAGCAATTCTTCTCCCTTCTTCCTCTGTTGCAATAGCGTTCCTAGATGCAAATTCATTGCGGTAGATCCACACTCTATTTTGCTCTAGTATGCGCTTTAGCTTAAATGCTCACCCTTGATAGTTACCCGGTCCATCTAACCTACTGGTTTTTGGAATCGTGATTTCTATGTCCCATCTAGGAGTGATGTATGATGAGGCATTGGTGCGTGGCTGTGAAGACTGTGCAGCTATCTCGCTGCCCTCCTCGGAGTGTGCCATGCTAGCTGAGCAATACAGATTTAGATCTACTTACACACTAGGTTGTGAGAGCCAGAACCTGCGCTTTGATACCATGATAGATATGTGCAATAGAAAGAAGATGTTTTAATGCTAGGGGGCAAAGCCCTTAAGTACAAAGCGAGCGCCGTAGAACAGTGGAGGCGGTGCAAAGAATGCGGAATCGAGATTAAACCCTAACCTAATGGATGTGTTTATTGTACAGGTATTGGACAAGGATTCTCTATGAACAACGAAGGTCCACCATGTGGATGTCATTTTCTACAGGTTTGGCAGAAATTAGTTGAGGGTTACATGTATGACAAGCAACACAGTAACTTTGCTGGACATAGCCAGTTGAGGCTTGTGTTCTATCCTATCAATGCTCATTCCATGAGTGCCCTACGAGTATTCCCACAATACCCTACGCATCGGTCAGTTTCACACATGATTAATTTACAATGGTGGAGGTCAAATGATTTTTGAAAATTCAAGAGATTTTTCTAGGTGATACCCATGTAATGCCAATGCAATATTCTTCTAATGCCCATGTGATACCTAGGTGATACCCATTGTCTCAAAACCATTGTGATTTATAAAATTAATAAATTTGGGAGGGAATGTCTAAAACTAATCAATGCAGAGGGTTTCTAAAATTGTATTGATTTACGTCTTTGAGTTGCTTTTGATGGAAGTAGAATGTCTTATTTCAGTGTCTTATCTTACATAGTTGAACTTAATCCAAGACCTAAACTTTGGGGAAAATTTGCACAACATCCAACGGTTGATGGAAAAGATAATAGTCTTTGAAGTAAATATTGGTGAAAATTGTAGATGTTGGAAGGTGTACCACTTCTCCAACAAACTCAATCTTGGATGATTATTCATACTTCAAATGGCAAAGGTTGATATGTGCATTATATTGATAGGTTCACATAGACATACAATATGTGATATAAACAGTTATACATGATTTTTGATGAATTTTCATCTTTTGCCTAGTTGATTGTATACAAGATGTTCCAAAATTATATACACAATTTAAATGGGAGTTTTGTATGTGATGAAAGGGATTAGCATCCACAAAACATTGAAGAGTCTATCAATTGTTTATCAAATTTGAGACCAAGATCATTTTCCGTGTGTATAGAAGGCTTTATAATGTGTAGCATTGTATTTGTAGATTTCCATTGTATTTGAGTGTATATGACAATCTATTTTGAGATATTCCAGGAGCTCTATGACTTCAAACCATGATCAAAATTCTAGAAAGTGTGTGTAATGTATGTGCAAATATGAATTTTGGAATTTACAACCTAATTATTCACGGATTTCGTGCAAATTGAGATTTAGCGCCCTCAGAGACCAAAACTTGGTCTTCTAAGCACTACAGGATTAAACCATGATGTATACTTTGATAGAAACTCAAACAACACTAAATGGTTGATGGAATAAATTGTAGTGTTTAATGTCAACGTATACTTGTGGTGTAAATTGTAGGTTTTGGAGGATGTAGTATGGTATCAATCAATACAATCGTACAAGAAAATTTGTACTTTTCATGAAAGAAGTTCAAACAAGCATTTGATCGCTTCACATGGACAGACAAACATTTATATACATTGAAGTTAATATTTATACTTATTTATAAAGATTTTTCTTGTACTAGTCTGCTTAGATCAAATACAAAGGCATTCCAATATATATACAAATTTAGAGCATAAGCTTTGTATGTAATAAAAGAAAGCAGTGTAGACAAAACAATCAAAAATCTCTTGGGGGCAAATTTCACTCAAGATTTAGACCAAAATCATTCTCCATATTTATTAAAAAATTACATAGAATGTGGCATTGTATTTGCATATGAGTGTATTTGATGTATTTGGCAATGTATATTCGTGGGTTTTCCTTCAGAGAATTCCACAATTCCAAATTATCATTCAATTTTACAAAGTCTATAACTAATGTATGTTCAAATCCAAAGGTCACAATTTGCAATCTAGTTCCTCACGGGATTTAAGATTTGGCACACCTAGTGACCACAACCAAAACAAGTAGTTGCTTTGGCATTCAAAGGTTGAAACAACACTTACTGCATTATTTGTTTGTTTGCTATTTGATATATTGGTATTGTTGATATTGACTAAACAATGTTGCAAGAAAAGTGTGGGATTTTCATCCCGCTTACATTCTCTTTTCATCTTATTCCTATCCATAATTTGAATAATCCATCAAATTGATGTGCAAGTCTTGCACTATTTGAGGATTTCCAAAGATTCCTAAGGATTTCCATGAATATACATAATTTGTAAACAACAATCTTTTGCATTTCATCTTGGTATTAAGTTTCTAATGCACATGAATCCTATGGAATATGTTGCATAGTAGGCATCATAGATGTGTTTTATGACACGGCTAAAAACCAACCCACCATATATGCTCAACAACAACCAAAGTCCATGACACTCTACAAACATTGTTAAGTAAGCTTTCAATTTGGAAATCTTTAAGATACCAAAGTGAGTTCCGAATCTCATGAATCAAATGGTTGAAAAATAAAACCAATGATCATCCAAGGGAAAAAATAGTTATGTGTGATTAAAGGAATGGCATGAATGATGGAATGAATCATTGTTGAGACTCAACAATGATATATTGCAATTTGAAGAGGCAGTCCAAGCATTGATTTCAAAATGTCATGTTCTTCTAGATGTGCTGAAAACACCCAATTCGGGATACATTAAAAAGTACCCAGAAACACAACAAAGACCAAAGGCAACAAATAGAAACCGGCACAAAACCCAAACACAACAAGAGGTGTTGGTTGCCATTGTGCTAGCTTGTGTTCTTCTAGATGTGCAAATCACACGTCACACATAACTTGGATTATTTTGAAGTTGTTTTGGTGTCACAAGAATTTCAAACATTTTGTCATCTATGCAAATTGAAGATTGATAACTAGCATAGAAACTCAAACCAAATCACGCCACCACAACATACACTTCATTCACAAAGCATCGAGTGGCAATTACAGAAAAATTGCAAAGTTCATCCGTGTTGCAAGCATGATCAATGCATCAAGTTTCAATGCTTTTGTTTGGAGTGTAGTAGTTCAACAACCCGCTCATTGGTGTATGACATGTAAACATTCATTTAGTATTTTACTACCTCAAGTGCAAAGCAAATGGCGAAAGAATTTCTTACACCAACTATGGTATTTAGAGATGGTAACACTTAACACAAACATAAACACTCAATGCCAACAAAGGCCTAAATGTGGCTAACAATAAATATAATCCAACATCATTTATCAGCATTAGTAAGAATTAGAGTAGTTAGAAAGTTACATGACTACATATAGTGTTATTTGAAAGACAAAATATGTCAAAACAACTGTTGTGCCATTGCAAAATTAGTCGCAAGTTGAGGTGTATAGTTTCTCCACCCCCTTAGCTCTACTTGACATTATTATTATTTACCTCACTTTATAACGTACTCAAACTTTCAACTTGTTTACATTATAATGAGTTATATAGTGAAGTACGTAACAATAAATGTCAAGCCACACCTAATACCATACTTACAGTATGGTTTGGATAGTTTTTGTGAAACCACCACATGACATTAGCTTGTTCTATGTATAACTATCCCTTATTTGGGGGGAAATATGTGGCTCAGAAGTTCATGTCTTATGTATTGTAACCTAAAATAAAAAGATACTTTACTATGTAGTCCAAAGCTACATATTTATTTGGAAATGAATGATAGTTGTACATAATACAATTTAATCCCTAAAAACCCTTGTATGTTGTATTTAACTATTTCTGGACTTTGCAAAGTCCAGAAATAAGGAAGAAGGATTTTAGTCTCGTTAAATAGTCGCACCAAAGAATTTGAAAGGGATACCTAATTAATTTATTTTAATCATTCAGCCGGATATCTCCGGATGGTTTCAGTGATACAATACGAATCGAATATAGTGATAAAACAAGCGTGAAATTTCGTTCGTCGAGATCGATTAAATGATAACAACTTTCAAGCTAACACGTTTATAAAACATACCATGTAATATGGTGTACTGTACATTTCTATGGTAATATCGTGTAGAAGATGAGTACAGTGCATTTCAAAGCTTGAAGCATTGACATGTAATGAATGCTGTTCAACCATCCGGAGATATCCGGTCGAAAGCAAAGTACTAAAAAAATAATTGCTCGGCTGTTCAAAAACGACAATGCTACTTTGGAATGAAGTCTCTTTACAAAAGCGTCTGATACAAGACCAAATGTAGGAAAAAACAATGACTGGTCTCAGCAAAATTCCTGGATCTAACAACAAATTCTATCCTTGCACTACCTCTCTGAAGAGCTCTAAAGATCCTTCCAGTGAGTCGGTGCGTATATGTCCGAATCGACATCAGACCCTGAGTCACACCCAGTTTGAAATGGGCTACAGCCGCCATTCGAAGAAGATTCCTCCTTGTCTTCATACCACGGGTCGTCCTCCTCCTCTTCTTCAATCAAAGCACCTCCATTAAGGGTCTCTTCTACATCGGAGTCGATCTGCTTCTCGTCCTCCGCATCACAGTCGATGCTGTCGTCCTCTTTTTGAACATACTTGCTCTCAGCATCATCCTCCAATTCGTCCAGAATACGCCGATCGGAACAAGTCGCCATTCTGTACTTGACTTGTAAGAATAGCACTCTTCCCTTTTCCGAACCCTGAGCCTCGCTCACCATCCTTCGTGAAACTCTCCTGTCTTCCGAATCAGAGACTTTCCTCTCCCTCTTTCTACTTCTGAAAGCCATCTCCTCTCTCTCCACCGTGGCTATGGACTAACAAGACTTATGGTTGAAAGACAAAACATATGGATTGCTGCAGTCCTAAACCCTCTCTTATACTATCCTCCCCACCCACCCACTAATTACACTTCTCGAGCGTAGGTACGTTGATTTAAGTCGCCATAACACCGAGACTGATGGACTTAATGGTAGATGCCAAATTCATGAACGAACAACATGGTAGGCCACGCGTCAAGCGTCCTGTCGTAATGAGATATGAGAAGCACAATCTCCGCCGCCAACCATCAGCATCACTTCAATCATAAGAAGGAACTCGGATGACTGATATGAACTGTGTAATTGACCGCCCATTTTCATTTTAGTAGTGGCATGTCATAAATCAAAGAAGGAACCAGCCAGGAGAATGCCCAAAAGGTCTCTCTTATTTTGAAACAAGTTCCATCGTCAGAGAAATTGCAGTATCTATCGTAGTACGTGATGGCAAGTATTCACATCTCAACACAAAGATACCCTTAAGGTAATCATTCCCACAGAGAGTCACCGTGAACTACAACGACTAACATCAAGCCAAAAATCTATACAATGTCGACTATACAATCGGTATATCAAAAGAAAGGAGGGAATAAGGGTTTAGATCACAAAGCCTGGGTGTTAATTACACCAATTCCCCATTCTTCGTACGCGTGTTGTCTCCTTCTACGTCGTAGGTCGTACATTCGTACGTCCTACATTCGTACGTCCTACATTCGTACGTCCTACATTCGTACGTCCTACATTCGTACGTCCTACATTCGTACGTCCTACATTCGTACGTCCTACATTCGTACGTCCTACCTTCGTACGTCCTACCTTTGTACGTTGTCGTGTAAGGAAATGGTTTAATATGTAAATACAGTGTGAAATGGATTGAGAGTAGTGTTCAGAGCAAATAGAAATAAAACTAAGAAAAATAAATGTATAGACAAAAGGGAGGGGGGAGATCAGAGGAATGAAGGGGGAAGAGAAAGGACCGTGGTTTTAACCACGAAACTTGGAGTCTCTGCATCTTCTCACATGCTCAGGGGGGGTAGGTGGCGCCAACTGGTAGTTTCCTGCCTAGTTTTCACTAGCAGTGCCAAGCCACGTGGCCATTCGCATGCTCATACGGGTCCAAAGGGTTTCGAACCCGGACCAGTGCTATGGCACTTGAAGCACTTTACCAGTTGGACTTCCGTGGCTTGGCGATTATCAGAGCATGCTGAAGGGATTTATATTCCTATCCATTGTTTTATATTTTTATTTTATATTTTATTTGAGTGGATTTGATTGGAGAAAAAGAGATCACATCTTTGGGAAAGCTTCAAGGTGACGCCTTCTACAAAGTATTTGTGTTATAAGAAGAAGGTTCATATAGAGCTTCATCAGTTTTATGTAGTTTTGAATTTTTTTTGGACATGTCGAATTGGAGAGTTTTTTCTGAGTCTCAGGATGAAGAGCTTCAACGAGAGCTTGAGCTGGATTTTTCTTTATCTCAACTGCCGGTTTGTACTCTTCTGCCGCTTAGTCCTGCACCACTGCATGAGCGTCCACTAGAAGAAGTTGGGCCTTCTCGGCCGCCAAAGCAACCTCGTGTGGAGCAGCGGTGGCACGACAATCTTCAACAAGATGCTCGTGCCCTGGTGATTCTATTGCAGGTTGGGTGTGTTGAACCTGGTACTCGAGATGTGACGTTTGGAGGGATTTTTGAAGGCCTAAATGACAATCAATACTCTTGTTGTCTTAGGCCTGTCAAAGGGAGTCGCGGTCATCAACGTTGGCTTGAAGGTCCAGTTAATCCATTGACCAAGGCTGCTCGTGCTGACTTTGTTGCTCTTATCCTTCAACGCATCCTCAAGTTCTTGCAGATGGAGTGAAGTTCCTCTTGAAATTCTTTTCAAGCTCTTTTAGACATATATTTGATTTTATTTATTTAGTTTTTAATGTTTCCAAACTTCACCTTGCATGTTAGAAGTTTGGTAGATGAAAGGTAGAAATAGTTTACCATTTGGTAGACTTTTGATGCCTTATGGCTAAGATAAGGGATAGATAAAGCTGAAGTAAGCTTAAGGGAGTTAGCCAATGACTAGTTGAGGCCCATGAGGCGTAGGTATGGGCTGGTGTTGACTTTGGGAGGAGGCAAAGGGGTCGGGTTCCCCTCTCTCCTCCACGAGAGTGGAGTTTTCGATGGGCAGTTTTTGGAGAGCGAGAGCTCAGTGTGTACTATGAGTTTTACTATGAGATTTCGGGAGCTTGTACATCTTGTTGTTGTGGTTTTGTAATGATATAGCACGCTCTATTTGAACTTTGTGTGTAATTTCTATGAGTGTTTGAGTGGGACAGTGTCTGCTGTAAAGAAATTTAGAAGACCGAGACTTCAAAAGCTTGTAGAAACTTTTTTATAGTGGTTTTGTTTATGAAATTTGAGGAAGTCAAGTGTTATTGTGTTAGTTTTCTATGGAGCATTGTAACTTTTTATTTAGATTGTTTGAGACAAAGTTATGGCTTTGAAAGTGAGAGGGTGTTGAGCTGCCGACTAAATTCAAGAGTGGAAGTAGGCACCAACTTCAACTGAGCATAGAAAACGTTTGGTATAGATTCTGAAGACGAATTTTGTAGAGAGCTTAGGTGGTGTTATTAGCTTTCTAGGAAGCTATCACTCGGCTTTGGCAAAGCTTGTATGAAGTCAGAGTGCTCTGTGAAGCAAAGGGAGGTGCAGCTGATGCTGGATTTGGGAGTACGACCTTTGACGAGCTATGGACTCTTGACAGTACCTTGTAGAGCTTTAATCTTTCTTTCCCTCTGTTAAACACTTTGAAAGCTTTCCAAAAAGCTAATGCACACTTGATTTGAAGTGTTTATGCTAATTTGGTGGTTATTTGAAGTTTGGCTATTATTTTAGAGGGAGATTCGGGATTTTGAAGGTATGTACAAAACTTATACGGTTTTGTATATGGTAGATCGTATTTATACTTTGTACATGTATGTATAAAAGTATTATACTTGTACGTATAAATCATGTATTCGTATAGTATATTCTACTGTATTTATACATGACAAATACAAGTATTAAAGTACTCTACATGTACGTATAAAATACTCTACGTATACGGATAGGAATACTCTACGTATACGTACAAAAAGGATATAGGTACAAGTATGTATACATGATGTGTTCAAGGATAAATACTTCTTATATTATCCTTGTCTTTCATGTCTTAAGCCAAAACTAACTGCAGCAAGAAATCCAGTATTTTCCCAAGGCAAAGACTTCTCTACCCGACAACGTCCTACCTTTGTACGTCCTACCTTTGTACGTACTACCTCGTACGGGTAGTTAAGACTTCTATTACTCAAACCTTAGATTAGATCTGAGACTTATAATAACACCTATGCACAATATGGACAGCCTGAGTACATGCGTACCCGGCAAAGGGGGGGGGTTGTATTACCACGGATGTTGATCCGAGGACTCACAGAGATTTTAGTGTTTGACACAAGTAACAGAGACTCTTCCTCCCATTCTCTCCTTCTACCTCTACTCATTCACTTGGATGGTTATGGCGTCACAGAGATCCCCCCGAGGGGATGTTAGACCCGTGTTTCCGAAATTGTGAGTGGCGTAATGTAAGTGAGCAAGGGGCCTACCCGCCGACTATCCGTCCTCCTCTCAGTCTCCCTCCACATCCAATGCGGCTGGAGGTAAGATGTTTAGGGGATGATACGAGTCTTCACAACCGACACCAATCGGTACGCCGGAAGGTCACTCAAGACTCATTAGGACCCTTATCCATCCGTCACTCTCCCCTCGTCCTTCCCTAGACACGTACAATCTCACCTGTTATTCCCATCCACCCCAACTATTCTACTTGATGGAACAAGGAAACAACTGTAACGGTTTAGAGTTAGAGTCATGCCCCTACTAACTATCCTCTCACCTCACCTGTTGTTCCCATCCACCCGGACTAATCTACTTGATGGAACAAGGAAACGATGATTAGATAATTAGTATAGACTTGAGGAGTGGACTACTTGAAATGGCACTCACAGTCATGTATGCAATTCGAGCTCTCCAACCTTCGAAGGTCTTCTCAGAGCGTAGGTTTAGAATTAAAACTGAAAGCAAATACACACATCAAGCAGTGAAGAGAGAGGCCACGAGGCTTCTCTCTTATACCGCCAAGGACCCACACAAGAGTCCAAACTCAAAAGATATCTAAAACGCTGCATTAACTACTCTTGGCGGCGGTGGCCGCCACTACTCACGACGTGCACCTTCAGAAGGTGACTTATTACACAAATCCCAAGGCAAAACCAAGTCAAAACCAAAGTCAACCGGGGGTCAAATCCCGGAATGAACAGTGACCTACGAAACAAGATCCTTACCCAATAGACATAAGTTTCTACCTACCCTGCGCCAACTCCTCAAGCCTCTTCTTCTCCTCCTTCCTTCTACGTTTCTTGGAGCTTCGGCTTGAAGACGAGGTGGGTGCGGCCGTAGCAAGTGTCATCAAAGGTGCCAAAGTGGCATCCGTGGGCTGAGTCGGAGTGGCAAATGAACGGGACACGGTTTCTCTTGTAGAGAAAGTGGTGGCCATCCCGGTGGAGGTAACGGGTAAGGATACTGGAACTGGAGGAAACTTGGACCGAGATGGAAGAATTGATACCTGGGTCGGAGTTGTCATGATATGCGGGCCGGATGTAAGAACCGGGAGGTGCCAATGAGAAGCACTCTCACTAGTAGTCTTTCCAAGGGGAAAGACACTCGATAAAGGGGCCATAGCTGGCGTAGAGCAAACGGTGTCACCTTGGGGTGGCTGGCGATGACGGATCAAGGGTAGGGGTTCCACCCCTGCATCTGAGCTCTCCTTCCATCCACTCTACGTCTGGGTGGTGATTTCTGAAGGAGAGGGTCTCGCCGGAGTCCTCGAAGGTCGTACGAGAGGAGATGGACTGTCAAGGTCCACCACAGCTTTCCCCTTGTTGTTGCCCGTACCACGATCTTCCATATCAGAGTCCGAATCTCCGTCCTTGCTTGAGCTGTCGGAGTCATCCACGAACTTGGGTAAGATATGTGTGAGGTTGCTTATCAATAACCTCATGTTGGCATAAGCCTCCTCAACCTTCACGGTTTGCTCCATCATGAATGCGATCACCCTCTTGCTCGAAACGTGGTCATCTCTCTCCAACCTAGCATCGAACATCCGGGCCTTGAGTACGACATCTGCAGGTAGGTGCAGGGCATCCTCCACTTGTTGTAATGCCTCCGCAGAAGCATTGGCTTGGAGAAGAGCTTCCTTCTGCCTCTTCTCTGCCTCCAAGGCCTGACTCTTCATCTTGGTCATCTCCAAGGTGAGCCGGTGGACCTTCTGTTCCATACTACGGAGGTTGCTCGCTCCTCCTATACTTTCCTTGACCGCCGCGACTAGTCCTTGGATGGGTGGATTACCCACCAAACTACTCACATGTGGCAAGGTCTTGTCGGTGTCCTCTACGTATACCCGCAGGGCCTCAATGGGTTCAGATGCCCGGTAAGTCTTGTCTCCGAGGTGTGCGGGCCCTGTAACTGCTGCGCGGAGTGCGGCTCGGGTCCGAGTGGCAGGGGCTCCTCCTTCTCTCCTTTTCTGACGCTTGGGGGGTGGAGGCGCCTCTTCTGCTCATGGGGAGGAGGTGCTTCCTCCCTCAGAACCCGACTCGTACTCCGACTCTGTCCCCTGGAACTTCTTCATCATCAAATGGGTCCCGTACGTCGTTGTCTCCTCTGGCGTGGTCTCCTTCAAGTGATGATAGAGGTGAATCAAGAAGGGACAAAGAGGAGAGCGCTTGGCATTGCTAACATTCTTGGTCAACCGGAGTACTACGTCCTTCACAATGATGGCCCAATTTACCATCCTCTCTCCTAAATACGATCCGTACACGGTGTTAGCAAGAGTCATGGTAACTCTCGTGGGTTTTTCAGGGTGTAGAATGGGTATGAGGAAAGCAAAGACCCGTCGGGCTCGAGAGTCTATGCAATCCTTCAAACCATAACCGTTCTTGGAGTCCTTGGTGTCGAATCGTCCCTTGCCATACTCCTCCTTCTTCAAACTCGTCCATCCTGCATCCTGCCGAGGAAACTCGTACACCTCCTGCCACTTACCCATAGTCCACCGGTCTGGGCAAGCCCGGATACTATCACCCTCAGGTTCCGGTAATGGGTCTTGCCTTAGTTCTTGCACGGTAGACTCGATGCAGAAACTCCAACAAAAGTTAAAGAGGGAGAGACATCCCATGCGAAGGAGGTCCTCCTTGAGTTCGGTTAGCTCCAGGGGGTCCTTGGGAATGGCGGGGGAAATGGCCTTTACCGAAGACATGGTCGGGTTGGAGGAAGCCATGACCCCTCCCTTGTTGCTAGACAGCCTCCGTCTTTCATTCCTCCGCCTCGTGCACAGCCCCCGGGCTCTCGTCCTATGGACAGCTTAGACGTACCAACCTTGTGCACAACCTCCGGGCTCTCGTCTTGTAGACAGCTTATACGTACCAACCTTGTGCACAACCTCCGGGCTCTCGTCCTACAGACACGCTGTATGTACCTTTCTTACCTGGCCGGCATGGGTTTCCTCCGAGGGTCGGTACTTCCTTAGGCAGCCTCCCGGTTCACAGTCTGCTCGTGGTCGGGTCGCCTCCAGGCTCTCGTGTACAGGCTGCTCGTGGTCGGTCCCCTCCGGCTCTCGTGTATAGGCTGCTAGTGATCAGGTCGCCCCCGGGCTCGTGTACACCACCTGCTCGTGGTCGGGTTGCCTCCAGGCTCATGTATACAAGCTGCTCGTAGTCAGGTCGCCTCCAGCTCTCGTGTACAGGCTGCTCGTGATCAGGTCGCCTCCGGGCTCTCGTCCTGCTTCTAGTCTCCTCCCTGTTGACTCTCTCTCTCTATGTCACGATGTAGAGCTAAAGGGAAGAGTTTGTTTAAGTAGTCGGTGTTGGTGCGACTAGGAAGATTCCTTCTGCCTGCGGTTGAAGCATCCAAGTCTCTTCCCTTCGCTCTTGCTTTCCAGGTTGTATTCCTGATCTCTTTATCCCGAGTATGATTGTAGCCTCCAGATTCCTCGATGTCTTTTCACACTCGGCAGACAGCCTGTATATAATGATGGCCAGTTCAGTTTCCGGGCTCGGGTAGGGAGTAGCCTCTGGGCTCGGGTATGGGCAGCCTCCGGGCTCGGGTAGGGAGCAACCTCCGGGCTCGGGTAGGGAGCAACTTCCGGGCTCGGGTATGGGCAGCCTCTGGGCTCGGGTAGTAGCAGCCTCCGGGCTTGGGTATGTAGCATCCTCCGGGCTCGGCTAAGGAGCAACTTCCGGGCTCGGGTATGGGCAGCCTCCGGGCTTGGGTAGGGAGCAACTTCCGGGCTCGGGTATGGGCAGCCTCCGGGCTCGGGTAGGGAGCAACCTCCGGGCTCGGGTATACAGCAACCTCCGGCTCGGGTATGGGGCAGCCTCCGGCTCGTCCTTCTTGTTTTTAGGATACTTAAGCAATCCTCACTAATGGTTTTTCTTAACCTATCTAATAAACTATACTAAAGTAGTATTAATCCAACCCCTGAACTTATTAGCCTAAGATTATTATAATTAACTTCCTAACCTAAAAAATTTGAAAATTCGTGGTACGACAGTATCGTAGTCAATGAAGATCTCCAGATATAATACAATATTCTTCAGAACACCTAGGTAAGCTCAAAATTGGGATATGTGGACCCCATTATTAAGAATGGTGGATGTGAATCTCGTATCCGGAGATCTCCGGCTAGATCTCACCGACTTGAACATGGCAATACATGAACATCCGTCCGACCTCAAAATTTGTCTTCCATACCCGGAGATCTCCGGTAAGCTTTCTAAGAGACATGCGGGTCTTAAAATATTCCGGTGGCATAAACCAGTCAATAATAATTGTGTCACTACTCAATGTATCATAATTACAGTGAATGGAAGAGCTCAAATCCGGTTCTCTTCACGAAAACTGGCGAGAGCTGAAAGGAGGGATGTCGAACTCGGGACCAGAAAATAAACGTCTTCACAACCGGAGATCTCCGGTGCTCCTCCGTGAGGACGTAGAGACTCTACGAGATTTTTCAGAAGCAGAATTTCATACAACAGAATTTTAGATATTGGGACTGATCACCGTATCATGGATCAGCGGCATTCGCTTTCTCTAAGTTCACAAGCGCTACTTCCTTCATTTTACGTGGAATGAATCTTGTAAGTTGGTTAACTTTGCTTGACCAAGTCGCAAACAACACAGAACTCACATGACACCATTCAGGCTTCTCTTGGTCCGGAACCCAAGTGGCTTCCCAACAGTCCTGGTACTTCCGCTTCAGATTCTTCTGCTTGTTATCAGGCTCCCAATACTTAACGAGGAATTTTCCGTGGTTGACATTACCCTCATCCCTGACGACGTCCGAAACTGCTCTACCTTGCCAGACAGGATAGATGTCTGGATCACTAGATCTAACTAAAATCCAGGACCCGAGACGAATATCACGCCAAGGATTAAATGTGGACTTTGGGGCTTCATTGGCGGGTCCACAGTAAGGCTCGAGAACCTCATCTTTGGGAGTGACATCCAATGGTTGTGGAAGCGATCCTAGCGGATTTTCACCTCCCTCATGAGGGCCTCTCCAATCATGGGCAGGCCAGAATCCCTCTTCGAGCTCGGAGGGCGTCTATGGAAGTGGCTTGTCAAGCTCGTCGAAGACGTCCTTCTAGTACTGCAGGTATGGGCGGATGGAGTCTACGTACCCTGCGCACTTTGACATTCCGGACGCCCTGTAGTCCACGTACTTCCGAAGCCCCGTCTTTATGAAGTTTTTGTTCTCCATCGTTTTTCTAGCCTTGTCTCTGGCAACATCTTGGTTTTCGACCGGGTTTTGCTCCTCATTACCCCATATGGGCTTGAAAGGGACGGGCTTCGGAGAGCCTGCTAGAAGCATGGGACGTTCGCTGTCATCTACCTTCCAGAGTTTTATCGGCTCTCTGTTCATCGGTAACCACTCTGTGTCAACGACAGATTTCTTGAACTTCATGACCGGAACACCATCATTGTCAACGTAGAACTTGAAAAGATGCATATCACTTAGTCCCACTAGATGTGCCGCTCCACTGCATAAGTAGCCATCAACGTAAGATTTAAAGTCGGCCACCTCTTGGATAACTTCCGGCATGAAGGCTAGTTTCTGTGACTTCATGAATGCCTTCATCAGATCCAATAGAATATATGTACTGCTTTTCTAAAGTTCTTTCGATAATTGACTAAAGTAAGCATCAATAACTTCATGCGTAAGTCTGACCACCAGGAAGCCAACCTGTATCTCCTTGAAAACACATCGAGCTGTTAGCAGTGATAAGAATGCCATCAAGTACTGGTTTTTGTTGTCCTTTGCTGAGTTGTCGAGCTATAGAAACAATTTCGGTGGCAACGGTTTCGGTCCCTTAAAAGCACTGGGCTCCACGGGCTCTAAAGCATCGACACACCTGCTCTTTTCCCTCATGTGCGCCGCGAACATCAAGTTTGGAGGTGGGTGCTCCAAAAGCGCGCGCGTCTCATGTAATGGTGCTCCCTCAAGCCGCCTAAAAAGTTTTGCCAGAGAGGATATGGTGGCGTTCGAATCTCCAGGCCATAAAGCAGGAGCATAGTGAGCATACGCTCCGTCGACATGACCGTGTGCCACCATTCCAGTGACGTTCATGGGAAGCTGTCCGAGACCAGATGTCGCCTTAGTAGTCCTCCACATGCGTGGAAGGGTCGTCTTCGCAGTGTCCATGTTGTCGTGAATGACACAAAGAAAGTTTAGCGACTGCGCCTTCGACTCCTCTCTCCATGTCGCGTAAAGCTTCCGGCATGATTGTTGGTGATTCAAGTGAGCCTGCCTGTTGCTATAGAATAGCTCGTATGCGGGCGTTCCCTTTGGAGTTGTCAGTAAGAACTGATTGAACTCATCGCAAGTACTGCATGTTGCAAAGGTACTTCCAGATGGCTTAATAGCAACATTCCCGAAGAATTCCTTCCTAACCCTACTAACTGTGGACTGACTTATAGGAGGGAGACCGTAGTAGTCGTTTGTCTGCAAAATGAAAAATTAACCTAGTGAGAGGAAAAATTCAGAAGTACAATCCAACAGACGGTGCGAAGTACAGAGTTAATCAATTGAAGGTCAATGCATGTCAACAATGACTCAGCCGGAGATCTCCGGTTCAGATACTAGGACTTTGGTCGACGGAGGAAGGAGAGTACAAATCCATTGCAATATGGGGGGACTAATAACGTACATCATTGACGCTGGCTCGAATTTGCTTCCAATTGTTTCCCGCAGGAAGATACTTGAAAGTGTCAATCCGACCATTCCCGACACTCCGCATTTGGTGAGGCATTTGATCCGTGTTGTCATTAATAATGGACGTCATTGAGCCCATCGCCTGTATAGTGGCAAGCCGTGGGCGTTTGATGCCCTTGTTACCGTGAGTTGCATTGATGACTCCTCTACTAAAATGACCGATGTACGTGTGAAACGTGGACTTCCGAATTCCATGGATCGGGTACCATGCAACGGAGCAGACCTCCGTTCCCAAGAGCGTGACGTACTTTTTCTTCCGGTCTCCATCAATGGAGTGGAACTGCCCGCCTAGCGAGATCACATACTCCTTTCTGTCTTCAAAGGATTTGTCATAGAATTTATGTCTAACAGAAAGAGTCTGGGATTGTGGAAAATATTGGCAGCATCGTTTGGGACAGCAGCTTTCCGAGCTGACTTTGCGAATTTCGTCGTCGGTAGTCCTCTTGGGATACAAGGATTCCTTCTTGTTAAGGTCTTGCTGTTGCGAAATGAAGCGGTATGGCTCCTTCGCACGACCCCCCAAATGAGCACCAGAATGAGGTTGTAAAGGCAGGGATGCGAAATGATCAATTGTGCTTTTCAAAGATCGATCGGAAGGAAAACAACATTCAAAAATGGGCCACGATTCATGACTCATAATTCTCTCCGTCTCTCCTACAAAAACATCAAGGATAGTTACACCAATATTATCTTCTCCCAAACATCCACTTCGGAAATGATCCGCTCGGAAAGCGGCCATGATTCTCCCAGAGCAGTGCACCAACCCATCTCCGTCCAACCGCTGTACTTCAAGTCCAACCCATTGCTCTCGTGGTACGAATGGGGACTCGTCAGACCGGAGATCTCGAGTTGGACTCATGACATCCGCCCTTCTCCATAAAACGGTCCGCCGGAGTGTGTGAACAAGTGAATCGTATCCGCGTTGCAAAGGAATGAGTGGTAATTCTTCCGCCGCGGAGCATATGGCCGTTGGTCTAAGTAATACGAACTCACTGGATCCGATTGGTATGTCAACTCCAAGCCATTGACCCATGGGGTGAACCTCAACAATGGATGCTTCTCTAATTTCGCCTGAACCTGGCCTCATAAGGTTCACGGACATTCCTGACCACAGAACCTCTGATCTTCGAGTAGACTCTTGGGATGGATCATCTACTTCCGTGTAGTTCACATGTCCAAAATCGGGGCACTGAGCTGCAATCATGGCAAGGTCTTCCGAGTCACTCTCCCACCAATTTGAGTCAGACATAATCCCGTGCTGCATCGGTGGATGCTCGGTTGGTGGTTGATGTCCTCAATGAGAAATTGTGTGCATGTAGAATCAAACTGGATGACCAACTTCAATATCGTCGGCTGGGCTAGCCGGAGATCTCCGGCAGAGTGGAGAATGATCAACAACGACGACTTCTTGTTTGAGTAAGGGAGAGGAGGGTGGAGCTAAAAGTTCCAGTCGTATCTAACTAGAGATCTCCGGTTAACCAGAACTAGGCTAGCGAGGAGACTTTCTATAAACATTTTATACAAAACAAAAGTAGCCGGAGATCTCCGGGAATCCTGCTTTCGAAGATTCTGACAGCCACTGGAATCAATGGGTGAAACCGTGGTTTCCGTGCGAGATTGGCAGAATCCAGAATAGCACGGCATGAACAGGCGGAGATCTCCGGTTGGATTTTATTGTCTTGATCGAAACAACAGCCGTACGGAATATTCGCGGGTATGGCGGTGTGATACAGTTGCAAAATCCGGTTAACAGCTCGGATTCACACGCCAAGCAATTACGTCATCTATATACTCGAGTCGAATTAAATTACTGCTTCTGGGCTATGACTGTATCTTCAGAGACGATTTAGTTAGAGAATCACTACACGAGAGCTCCCGATTGACTCAAAGGGCAGAATGCAACACAATCTTCACCAATCCTCACATATAGACAGCGAATACAGAATTTTACGAGGGAACATACTTAACATTCCTGGAATAATGTCGATTTGTTTCTCTACAGTTATCTAGCACGATGTCGCGCACGCGATTACTCTCACTGACTCGCTCAGCTTCCACAGTATCTCAAACCTCCAGAGCAAAAATGGATGAGAGCTGAGTTGAAGGATACTCTTATCCACCTTTCCATCACCTCCTGGAGGGAAAATTCAGGCACTCAAATTTGAAACGAATCTTGGGCATGCATGCTCCTTCAAACTAACTGCTGTACACCATAATGATTGTGCGCATTCTTCGACGTGCCCACGACCGAGGCCACATTCCACTCATGATAATGAAAGGCTCGTACTCTTGGGATGACCGTATTGTAAGGATACCATCTAGTTCCCAGAGTGCTGCAAATTAGAAAATGGATGATGAAGTATCCCCCATGATGTATCTTTGAATATACTAGGGCCGTATCACGTCTTAGACTAAATCACAGTAAAATGTAATCGTACTAGACTTCTCGTACTCACCTTTGTGAATTAAATAATACCCTATCCAAGGAAAGGAGACGGCCCTCTGTTGCCTACTAGTATTGTTCATCAGGCAACACAAGACTCAAGTAGAACATTGGCGTTCGTTACCAATTAGAATAATCTCCAATATTTCCTAGTTTGACAGAAGTTATATGGATGCTTGAGAAGAAACGTGCACAAATAACTCAGCAGATGCTTTTAGAAGTACAGCAACCTGATCCTAAGAATTCGGATACAACTTCCGTGTTCAGGCTGGATTGTGCATCAAGGTTCTAGGGTTTAGAGTTTAGGGTTTAGGATTTTAGGGTTTTAGGGTTTTAGGGTTTTAGGGTTTAGAGTTCATGGTTCACGATGTAGGGTTTAGGGTTCACGGTTCCTAGTTCACGGTTTAGGGTTTAGGATTAAGGATTCAGGGTTCACGGTTCACCGTGGAGGGGTCTGAGTTCATGAAGGTTGAGGGCTTATATCACCTATAAATGTATAAATTCAAATTATTTTATAACTATGAACTATAACCTTAAGTTTATCGATAACCAAAACTTTAAAAAAAAACCTGGATACCATAGAGTGTAAGGAAATTTAGCGAGAATTGAACAATGACTATTTATTTTGATACATTATAATTTAGTTAGAGAGAGAATAAAGAAGAGAAGGAGGGTAATGGATTTAATTTTAGAGTAGACTAGTTGTTGGCGCTTGCTTTGCAATGCATTATGTGAGCCGCAAAAACGGCTCACGGTGATGAATGGACCTCACGTCGGGTCCATTAAGGCTAATGAGTGGTGAAAATGGGTTATCCCATGGACTAGCTCGTGGTTTTTTGATTAAAATGGCCAAGTGGCCTTTCCCCTCACTAAAAGAGGAGCCATTTATGGGCAATCGCGGAATTTATGTAGTTAGCCAAAAAGGAAGAAAAAAAAGGGAATAAAACAGAAAAGAAAAGCAAAGAGAGAAGGGAAAAAAAACAAAAGAAAATTAGAAAAGAATTAAACTGAGTAGTGGTGGAGAAGAATTTACCTCCTATCGAGTTGTAGACCGTATTCGGCCACGATGAAGAAATCACGAAACCAAAAAAATGGGAGAAGAAGAAGGAGGATGGTGAGGAGAAAAGAAAAAAGAATGGGGCGTTAAAAGCCCTTAAAAAAAATAGTCAAAAGGGTCCAAAAAGAAGTGGAAAAGAATCCTCATCAATCACTAAGTAAATTAGGAATTACCCCAAGCAAGCGGAATTCAATTTAGGTAGGTAAAATTAGATTTTTGCACCTTTGAAAATTAGCTAATAGCTCACTTATTGAGATCATGCACACACATGTGGCATGGAGTCAAAGTTTAGATTTAGATATTCCTTGGTTAGTGGGACACCCACTTGTGTTGAATGCAAGGGTGGCTAGTGATTTATTAGCTTTTTAGTTACTATTGTTTAGTATGACCATTAATGTGCCCACCCAAAATGGCGGCTGTGAACAACGAAGGGAACGACCTTGGGAACAAAGAAAGGAGCAAGGGCCTTGGGGTTACCCCCTTGGAGGGCGCTCATTCGAAGTGTGGGAGGTGGGAGTGAGAGAGGTGTGTGGAAGGAGAGAGAGAGGTAGGGTTCAGATTTCCCCCTCCTGTGGGCTGGAATTTGATTCAATCGTTGCGAAAATCGGAGAGTAGATAGATTAGAACGTTGGCTTTCCAACAAGCTCAAGAACGTGCGGATCAAAGCTGTGACGACGAAGATACGGGCGGCGGAGTGAGGACGACCAGCTGGAGGATCGGTGGCGCATCTCGTACGGCCTCAGGTTTTCCCTCGTCAGTAGCGCAGTTCTTGTCCAATCGAGCTAAGATTTCAAGAGTAGATAGATTAGAACGTTGGCTTTCCAACAAGCTCAAGAACATGCGGATCGGAGCTGTGACGACGAAGATACGGGCGGCGGAGTGAGGACGACCAGTTGGAGGATCGGTGGCGGATCTCTTACGGCCTCAGGTTTTCCCTCGTCAGTAGCGGAGTTCCTGTCCAATCGAGCTAAGATTTTAAGAGTAGATAGATTAGAACGTTGGCTTTCCAACAAGCTCAAGAACGTGCGGATCGGAGTTGTGACGACGAAGATACGGGCGGCGGAGTGAGGACGACCAGCTGGAGGATCGGTGGCGGATCTCATACGGCCTCAGGTTTTCCCTCGTCAGTAGTGGAGTTCTTGTCCAATCAAGCTAAGATTTTAGAAGTAGATAGATTAGAACGTTGGCTTTTCAACAAGCTCAAGAACGTGCGGATCGGAGCTGTGACGACGATGATACGGGCGGCGGAGTGCGGACGACCAGCTAGAGGATCGGTGGCGGATCTCATACGGCCTCAGGTTTTCCCTCGTCTATAGTGGAGTTCTTGTCCAATCAAGCTAAGATTTTAAGAGTAGATAGATTAGAACGTTGGCTTTCCAACAAGCTCAAGAACGTGCGGATTGGAGCTGTGACGACGAAGATACGGGCTGCGAAGTGAAGAGCACCAACAAGAGGAGCAAGATCACGAGCTGAACAAGAGGAGCAAGATCACGAGCTGAACAAGAGGAGCAAGATCACGAGCTGACAAAGCAAGTCGAAGGCTAAAGATGGAGGGTGAACCGAATTAAATCAGGGAGCCCCTTTTCTTTTCTCCCTCGAACCTCTTCAATTCCATGTGTATGACTTGAACCCTAATTTTCTAAATACAAAAACCACGCGGAAGCGCTGCCAATTTTTCGGTAGAATTAGGGTTTGCTATATATTCAACTAAATAACCGATTAGAGCGCCATTAGTAAGTGAACACAGTTGGAGGCTCACTCTTAGTAAGGCTGGGGTGGATTCTTGTGTGAATGAATGTGATACATGCGTAGGAATGTGGTGCGTGATCTTGAATAAAGTCATATGTTGAAGGTGCACTGCTGGTCGCTGGCTGGGAGGTCCAGGGTCGAGTCAAATGATCAATTGAAGGCTGCCATCGTGTTAAGCAAGAAAAACTAATATGAATACAAAAAACAAACGTAAAAAACGGAGTCATAATCACGAAGATAATGAAGAATTAAACTTTTAACATAAAAAGAGGAGCATGTCTGCTGGTTGCTGCTGTTAGGGTCGAACTTGGGCCTGGAATTGGTGGTTAAGGTGCTAATCAAGTTCACAAGGCAAAATTGAACCTAATGGAGCTTTAAAACATTGGAAACAAAGCTTTGAGGCGGAATTTACGCTTGTCTAAAGGTTGGATTCAACCTAAGGCTGAATTCAGCCATCACATCACTAATTATTAATGAACCCTCTTAAGTGACCACGCCTTGGGTCATCATGCTTGTATGAATGGTTAAAGTATGTTTGCACAAGGGGCTGCATCCCATATGTAGGGTCTTGTGTTCAAGATAAGCCACCCATTAGGGGCGGTTTATTCGGCTTACATTTTGGTGCGTCCGCCGGGAGGAGGCGTGTTCATGGTTTGATTGTGCTAATTGTTCTATCGTTGGATGTAAGGTACAAACGCAATTAGCCTTATAGCATATGGAGCAGCATAGGGCAACTTGAGGTAAGTGCCCAATTTACTCATGAATGGTTAAGTTATTGTTGGATGGTGAATGACTTGTGAATGTTTGAAAGTATGGTGAGTGCATGGATGCCAAGTTGTGTTTAAAGGTGGGGGTCTTGAAGGGAGTGTGGAGTTCCCGACCCTCCAACCACAAAACACCTTGTGTTGGGGGGATCCCCTTCTAGGCTTGTGGCTTGAGTTGAGCAAGGGGCCTAGGGGTGAAAGGTTGAGGCCCTCCCACGGAAATCCACGAGGATTTTCAGTGAGCCCCTAGGTCGAAGGGGAAGGGTGCAAGTGCCCGGGTATGGGACAAGGGCGCCCCTTCCTTCCCCCCGCGCTTGACTAACCACCAAGGTAAGAACAACTTGGTGTAACTGGAATGGTTGAATCAAAAGTTGCAAGTTAACGCTATGTATGTGTGAATGAGCCACTTGGAGGGGAGTTGGAGTCGTGAACGCATCCAAGACGTAGGGGTGCTGTTTGAAAGGAGCGCTGCGTACGGTATGTGCACTACACCCTCTTTGTAGGACCACGAGTAGTAAATAGGACCAACTTGGATGTGGTGACGACACTAGGGTTAGAAAACCCTGATTTTCCACTTGAGCCGTGTGGAACACTTGCCTTAGAACCGCTAGGTTTGGCCAACCACGAAATTGCATGCAACAAATCTTTTGCTAACAAGTGGATTGGCTGGAGTTGCTTCAAGGTAAGTTATCCCCCTCTATAACATAGTATGTGACTTATTGGTTGGCCTTAGCATCGATAGAGTGCGATTAGGTCCACGGTCGACTTCAACTAATGGTGACAGGGTGGCTGGAGATGCATCGAGGTATGTCTTCTTCACAGTGATAACATTGTATACACACATTGTTGCATGCCGTCCCGTGATTGAGTCGTTTTCCTCCTAGTGGGTAATGCCTAGTTCAAGGTGGTAAAAGGTGGAAGGGGGGATACCAAAGATACCGAGGAACCCCACCTTTTATCAAATTGAGGTCTGGGTCAGCCCCACAGTAAGGATCTGTATTGTGTGGCGCCAGTTGGGGGATAGCTTTCCAACGGGGTGATGCTCGTGGAGACATCCCTCAATTCGGTTAGCTTTTTGTCGTTTGCCCTTGGAGGGTAGTCCTTAATAGGATTCTTCGGCGGCTTCATCGAGCTAAAACTCCACCACTAAAAATTGGGTCTTGGTCTTGGGTCAGTCCATCCTCGTGATAGAATCGAGAGTAGGAGTGTTGGAAACATCCACTCACCGATCGAATTAGGCCGTGCTTCGTGTAGTTTCACCCACGACCCTTAAACCTTGGATGGAAAATCTTTCGGGGGAACATGACCATCATCAACACACAACGAGATCTTACTCTTAGACTTTAGAGTAGATGTCCCGTGCCACAAGGTCCCAAAAACCTTCCCTCACACCACCCTGGGAACCGGTGAGTGAAAGAAGTAGGTCTACGGAACTCACTGAGGACACGGCGGAAGGATTCTTGGAGGTTCAGCTAGAGGTTATCCCAGCTCCTCCCCTTCTTTTTCACCCATCTTTCCTTATCCCTGCATTTGATCCAGTGAACACCACCAACACCACTAGCCCACGAGACAACACCTCAGCCCCTACCATGGCCTCTGGAGGGCCACCCCCGGTTCGGCCTCCCATCAACCCCTTGGTTCAGCCAAGGGGTTTACCAATTGTAGTACCCGAGGTCTTACAGGCGGCGCCTATGCCACCCAATTTGCCCACGTTTAGAGGAACTAGGGATGAAGACCCCTCCGCACATGTGGAACGGTTTCTAGAGCTCCTCACTACTTATCTCATCACCAACACCGGGTATTTCCTAGTGTGGTTCTCGTGTACCTTAAAGGATGCCGCTTACGAGTGGTATAGGAACCACCCCCCCAACACCTTCCAGGACTGGGATAGCCTCATGAGGGCCTTTTTGGAGCACTTTAGACCCGAAGTAGGTCAAAGTAATGCCCTCACAGCCCTAGCCGCGCTACGCCAAGGTCCAGGGGAGGATATCACGACATACATTAGGAGATTCGACCTGGTGGTTACAAGGTTCGTGGGAAACCTCCTCACCAATGACACCTTAACCCAGTTCTTTATCCAAGGGTTCAACAATGAGGGAACCATTAGGGAGATTTTGAAGGTCCGCCCTGCATCGTTAGATGAGGCCAAGGCACAAGCTAGGCTAATAGAACAGGTGGATCGAGACCAAGAGCGCGTGTGGAGGAAGGAGGATCACCATATTCCTAGTTTCATACCCATCCATGCCAAGGGTAAGGGACCAGTCTTAGAACGTAACCAAGGATCCACAGGCGCACAAGTTCCTACGTGGAACTACTACGCCCCACCCTTGAACGATAGGCCACTAGTAGCCCTTCCTGAGCTCACCTATCATGAAGAGCGGGGCACATGGAAGGAGGAAATGAAGAACGAAATCCTTCAAGGCCAACAGGGCTTCCAGGATCAATTAGCTCAACAAATCAAGGCCATGCAAGACCAAATGGCCTTGTTGATTAAGAACCAAGTCCCTAACCCCACGCCTCCACCCATAGAATCCGGTAGACATGCTTCGGGCTTATGGTGCACTCAATGTGGTCAACCAGGCCACACCAGCCCATTTTGTACCACTCCGGTGGCAGCACCCCAGCACCAAGCTTCTCAACCTCCGTATGTGCCTCCCCATAGGAACAAACCACCGACAGTAACTAGCTACGTGCCTCAAGGCTATGCATCTCCAAGCCAAGGTTATGGGGGACCTCCGAGACCACGGTATGAAATCCATCAACCGTGTGGCAAGAGACACGCACCAGGGCAATGTTGGGTCGAAAGTGGGGTGGTATGCGGTAACTGCGGGGGTAATCACCCTACCCAAGTATGTCGTAGACCGGACAAGGTAATTCCCATGCCCTTCCCACCAGGGAACTATCCTCAACAAGCCCAAGATCATTTGAGAGGTGCGCGTAACCCCACCTCCGATAATACCCTTAGGCCTCCTAGTCTCTACTACGACTACAACAATCATCGCCAAAATCAGACTCCTCCAATGGGGGTGAATACCAAGGCCGGGTACATCCCTATTAACCAAGGGCAGAACCACGGGGGCCAACAAAACCAACAAAACCTAGGGCAGAACCACGGGGGCCAACAAAACTAAGGCCCACAAGATGTGCGCTATGCCACCATGTCAAGTGAGATCGTGTCCACCCACAGCCCCTCCCTCACTGAGCTCAATGTAGTTTTCCACGAGGTGAGTACGACCAAGGAAGCAAAAACTTGTGAGTTACCGGCATTGGCAGTCCTGACTTGGTCTAGCCGACGGGAGCCTAGGTACTCAAGCCCCCCTCCACCTATACCTGAGGAAGGTGAGACCTCAGAAGAGGATTCACCTCACTTCTCTGACCTAAACGATACCACCAAGGAGGCGGTAGAAGGCACTAAACGAGCCAACTTCGAGTCCCCCCGTGGGATACCTAGGTCTCAAACACCCTTGTCCACCCCCTAAGAGCCATGGGAAGGTCCACCAATCCCTAGTCCCGAGGTAAACACGTTCCCGCGTGTTGAGAAGCAAGGGGGAGAGGGGCCTTACGATTTATGGGCGGATTTGAGTCGCCTCAAAGCGGACATCACCATAGCCCAACTATTAGAGGTGTCACCACCCATGAGGAAGTCCCTTAGGTCGGGTACCCCGGTGATGCGAAGGCCTAGGGCAAGGGTCAGGCTGGCGGCTCGGGTTAAATCCGCACATCCCAATATCGAGGTCAAGGCGGTACAAATCGAGGTTTCGATTGTGGACAAGATCGTACCTAATGTTCTAGTAGACGGTGGTAGTGGGTTGAACATCATGCCCCTCTCAACCATGGAGATACTAGGCCTTGACATCAGAGAACCTTCACCGTACATCATCAACATGGCTAATCAAAGCTCGGAGGCCCCGTTAGGCCAAATTAGTGGTTGTAAAGTGACCACGGGGGGGGTAGAGTATTCCCTCACCTTCCAAGTCATCCGAATGCACTCCAACAAGGAGGCATACCCCTTGCTACTAGGTAGGCCTTGGTTGCGGATTGCCAATGCCACGGTAGAATGGGGGGGCCAAAACCAAACATCACCTAGGGTCCACCAGAGAATCCTACTACAGTCCATATCCAACCAAGTAGGCTAGGAATATGCCGTGGTTGCATGGGCTCGTCGGAGGATGAATCACAAGAGGTACTATCAAAGGAGCCTCCCAAACGGGTGAGGTTTGCGCTCCACAAGGCGGTGGATCGAGCCCAACCCTCGAAGGCCCACGTAATGCCATTTAAAAGCATGGGATCGGGCCTTTATGAGTGGGTTCCCACCGGGGAATTTGTAGACTAGTTGAGGGAGCACCCTACCTCGAGCGCGGATGAAGCCATGTCCGTACATTTCATGGAGAGTGAGCTCATTGGAAGGGAAACTGGGTTGGAACTTAGCCTAGTTCCCCTCCTCGATGACCTAGAAACCTCGGCGGTGTTTGGAATGGATATGGAGGGCACGCAAGGGGACGAATTGGAGGTTTTGGGAGACGAAGGCCCTCTCAACCCATCTCTCCACTTTCGCAGGACATCCACCGGTATCCTAGCTAGTGGTTCGGGGGCAACATACCCCCAAGTTCCGAATGATTGGTACAAGGGACCTACCCAACAACCACACGTTCATCATGATGATTGGAAGTTGATGGTGGTTTCTCATGAGCAGGATGAGGTCCGTAGTATTAAGGTGGGCGTTGGGTTGACCGAGGAGGAGATGGTGAAATACAAAGCACTAGTGGTCGAGTTTGGGGCCATTTTTGCGTGGTCGTACAAAGACCTCAAGGGCATTCTCCCGGCGGTAACACAACATCACATCCCCCTTCTCCCACGCACTACTCTCATTAAACAAAAGGAGCGGCGTATGAATCCTAACCTACAGCTCATTGTCAAGGCCGAATTGGAGAAGCTCCTCCAAGCGGGATTCATTAAACCCGTAGAGATATCCGATTGGGTATCCCCCATGGTGTTGGTTAAAAAGAAAAACGGGAAGCTACGGGTGTGCATTGACTATAGGAAACTCAACCATCACACCCAAAAAGACCACTTCCCCTTGCCATTTATCAACACCATCTTGGAGGAGGTAGGTGGTCATGATCTTTATACGTTTATGGATGGCTACTCGGGCTACAATCAAATCTCCATTGCCCCAGAGGACTATCACAAGACCACCCTTTATCACCCTCAAACCAATGGGCACACCGAACGGGTCAACCAAACCCTCGTAAACATCTTGAGGAAAACGGTCACCGATTCCAAGAGGGATTGGAACACGAAACTCCCCGCCGCGTTATGGGCTTACCGAACCACGTTCAAAGTGACCACCCATGCTACTCCCTTCTCATTGGTGTATGGCATTGAAGCCATTTTACCCATCGAGTTCGAGATCCCCTCTCTGCGAGTGGCCGTGACCGAACGATGGTCCATGGCCACGTCCTTAGCCGATCAGTTAGAACGATTGGAGGAGCTCGACGAGATGCGCCGGTGGAGCGCCCAAAACATGGAAGCCATCCAACGAAGGAGGAAGATTGCCTTCGACAAACGGAACAAGGTCCGATCATTGAGACCGGGAATGCTAGTCCTCCTTCAAGACGCGAGGAGATTGGATTTTCCAGGGAAGTTCGATGCTTTGTGGTTGAGACCCTATCTCGTGAAGGAGGTCTTTCCCAACAACTCCGTTCAACTTCAAACCCTAAACGGCGTGGATTTTCCCACGCGAATATCGGGCAACCGATGCAAAGAGTACAAGGTGTGATTTGTTCACGACCTTCACAAGTGGACCTCCACATTTTGGTACTGCCATGGGTCATTCGAACACAAAAAAGGTAGATATTGACCGTGTGCCCAAGAACAAGAGTGGGTTCTCTGCCTCTTCGAGTTGTCCCAGATGGCCGCCATGTGGGCCGCAAAAACGGCTCACGGTGATGAATGGACCTCACGTCGGGTCCATTAAGGCTAATGAGTGGTGAAAATGGGTTATCCCATGGACTAGCTCGTGGTTTTTTGATTAAAATGGCCAAGTGGCCTTTCCCCTCACTAAAAGAGGAGCCATTTATGGGCAATCGCGGAATTTATGTAGTTAGCCAAAAAGGAAGAAAAAAAAGGGAATAAAACAGAAAAGAAAAGCAAAGAGAGAAGGGAAAAAAAACAAAAGAAAATTAGAAAAGAATTAAACTGAGTAGTGGTGGAGAAGAATTTACCTCCTATCGAGTTGTAGACCGTATTCGGCCACGATGAAGAAATCACGAAACCAAAAAAATGGGAGAAGAAGAAGGAGGATGGTGAGGAGAAAAGAAAAAAGAATGGGGCGTTAAAAGCCCTTAAAAAAAATAGTCAAAAGGGTCCAAAAAGAAGTGGAAAAGAATCCTCATCAATCACTAAGTAAATTAGGAATTACCCCAAGCAAGCGGAATTCAATTTAGGTAGGTAAAATTAGATTTTTGCACCTTTGAAAATTAGCTAATAGCTCACTTATTGAGATCATGCACACACATGTGGCATGGAGTCAAAGTTTAGATTTAGATATTCCTTGGTTAGTGGGACACCCACTTGTGTTGAATGCAAGGGTGGCTAGTGATTTATTAGCTTTTTAGTTACTATTGTTTAGTATGACCATTAATGTGCCCACCCAAAATGGCGGCTGTGAACAACGAAGGGAACGACCTTGGGAACAAAGAAAGGAGCAAGGGCCTTGGGGTTACCCCCTTGGAGGGCGCTCATTCGAAGTGTGGGAGGTGGGAGTGAGAGAGGTGTGTGGAAGGAGAGAGAGAGGTAGGGTTCAGATTTCCCCCTCCTGTGGGCTAGAATTTGATTCAATCGTTGCGAAAATCGGAGAGTAGATAGATTAGAACGCTGGCTTTCCAACAAGCTCAAGAACGTGCGGATCAAAGCTGTGACGACGAAGATACGGGCGGCGGAGTGAGGACGACCAGCTGGAGGATCGGTGGCGCATCTCGTACGGCCTCAGGTTTTCCCTCGTCAGTAGCGGAGTTCTTGTCCAAACGAGCTAAGATTTTAGGAGTAGATATATTAGAACGTTGGCTTTCCAACAAGCTCAAGAACGTGCAGATCGGAGCTCTGACGACAAAGATACAAGCGGCGGAGTGAGGACGACCAGCTAGAGGATCGGTGGCGCATCTCTTACGGCCTCAGGTTTTCCCTCGTCAGTAGCGGAGTTCTTGTCCAATCGAGCTAAGATTTTAATAGTAGATAGATTAGAACGTTGGCTTTCCAACAAGCTCAAGAACGTGCGGATTGGAGCTGTGACGACGAAGATACGGGCTGCGAAGTGAAGAGCACCAACAAGAGGAGCAAGATCACGAGCTGAACAAGAGGAGCAAGATCACGAGCTGACAAAGCAAGTCGAAGGCTAAAGATGGAGGGTGAACCGAATTAAATCAGGGAGCCCCTTTTCTTTTCTCCCTCGAACCTCTTCAATTCCATGTGTATGACTTGAACCCTAATTTTCTAAATACAAAAACCACGCGGAAGCGCTGCCAATTTTTCGGTAGAATTAGGGTTTGCTATATATTCAACTAAATAACCGATTAGAGCGCCATTAGTAAGTGAACACAGTTGGAGGCTCACTCTTAGTAAGGCTGGGGTGGATTCTTGTGTGAATGAATGTGATACATGCGTAGGAATGTGGTGCATGATCTTGAATAAAGTCATATGTTGAAGGTGCACTGCTGGTCGCTGGCTGGGAGGTCCAGGGTCGAGTCAAATGATCAATTGAAGGCTGCCATCGTGTTAAGCAAGAAAAACTAATATGAATACAAAAAACAAACGTAAAAAACGGAGTCATAATCACGAAGATAATGAAGAATTAAACTTTTAACATAAAAAGAGGAGCCTGTCTGCT
This sequence comes from Bryoerythrophyllum caledonicum, assembly GCA_963971425.1. NCBI lineage: Eukaryota > Viridiplantae > Streptophyta > Bryopsida > Pottiales > Pottiaceae > Bryoerythrophyllum > Bryoerythrophyllum caledonicum. Next base: position 25,762,172 of record OZ020519.1, on the reverse strand, counting down.
GGTTGCTGTTGTTAGGGTCGCACTTGGGCCTGGAATTGGTGGTTAAGGTGCTAATCAAGTTCACAAGGCAAAATTGAACCTAATGGAGCTTTAAAACATTGGAAACAAAGCTTTGAGGCGGAATTTACGCTTGTCTAAAGGTTGGATTCAACCTAAGGCTGAATTCAGCCATCACATCACTAATTATTAATGAACCCTCTTAAGTGACCACGCCTTGGGTCATCATGCTTGTATGAATGGTTAAAGTATGTTTGCACAAGGGGCTGCATCCCATATGTAGGGTCTTGTGTTCAAGATAAGCCACCCATTAGGGGCGGTTTATTTGGCTCACACATTAGCCCAACCATTTTTATGTATTATAAATATTAAAAAGTATTAAAAAGTAAAAGGTGGAATGGTTCACTTTATTGTTGACAACGCGGTTGATTGTATCGTTTTTGTAGTTCACTGCATGGTTGACTACGCGATAGTTCACTCCGTGGTTTACTACGCAAATTATTATTTTAGTAGTATGACTAGGAGTTGGGGCTTGGTTTGCAACGCATTAGTTCAACCATTTTCATGTAGTTTTTATATCACAAAGTATTTAAGAAAAAAGGTAACAACAATCTACATGAGATATAAATATATCTTTGAAACTTATGCATTAATTTTAATAATGTAATAGAATGGGATAGAAAAAAAAATACTATTACAATAGCTCAATATTATTAACTAATGATGGAGATTGAGAAGGAGGGGAGAGTAAAACTAAAATAAATAAAAAAACAAGTAGGAGGGAGAGTAAGGGAGGAAGAGTAAGAGAGGGAGAGACTTGAGGGATTTATTTTTAGAGTAATTTATATTTTTAGAATATGTTATAAGGGGAATCTAAAAAGAAAATCAAATGTAAAAAAGAGATGGGGAGGGAGAGTAAGGGAGAGGAAGAGTAAGAGAGGGAGAGTAAGGGATTTTTTTAGAGTAGTAAGTTAATTTAAGAATGTGTAATTATTGAAATCACAGGGAGTCTAAAAAATATTAGTATCAAGATTAAAAAAAAGATGGAGATGGAGAAGGAGGGGAGAGTAAAACAAAAATAAGAAAAACAAGTGAGGGAAAGAAGGGAGGGAGAGTAACGGAAAGGGAGATTAAGCTTTTCCACTTATGTCGTTTTAAATTCAAGTATAATAATTACTCTAATACCCGGTGAACTCGAGTATCTATTATAGTCATATCTAATACCCATGAAACCGGGTATCAATACGTCTTGTCACGCATGCTCACGACATTGACAATGTCATGATTGTGAAATGTACACGTTGTGTATGTACGTGATTTCAGCTGATTTTTTAACTTCATCCACTGTCATCATGAGCCGTCACACCGTTGAGCCGTCCAGCTTGTCCTCTTTGGGTTTTGGGAACTCCAAGCATGAACCATTTCTTGTTTTTTATGGGTTTTGTCTTCGTAATGTCGAAGGTAGTGAGCGGAAGTGGTGAGAGGAGTTTTCTTTCTTGGTTTGCGGAGTCGGCGTCAACGCATTAGGTTAGGTTCGTATGCGCTGTGAGAGGCCGTTGGTGTGCGAGGTGAGTGTTGATTTAAGTGAGGGACATTGAGCGTACCGTGGAGAGGTTGTTAACTGGATATAGACTGAAGGTCATAGAGCAGGACTGAAAGAGAGTGAATGCATTAGGAAGAAATTTGAAGAGCGCCTAGGTTCAGCAGCCACGAGTGAATGACGCTGCGGTTGAGGATGGCGTCAACACGAACGACCACGACGTACGGGTGCGCCGATTTGGCAAGTGAAGAGGTATGTAATGTCTCAAAAATGGCTTTCAGTGTAATTTCAGTTGAATTTGCACAGGACTGCTTAGAATCGTCAGTGGAGTAGGTGTAGGGTTCGGTAAGCTTCTTTAGGGTTTGAGAGACTCGAATAGTACTGATGTTGTTAATCATTTGAGTGTAATAGAAGGGTTTAGGGTTTAGGATTCTGGTGTTTTATGCATTCAATTTTGAAGGGCCGTAAATGAGCAATTTATGCAGTGTTGAAATATATTCCGCCGAATTCTTGTCAGTCAAAACTGGACCTTACATTCTAGGGCATTTGAGTAATTGTAGAGTTTGTCGTTCTGAGTTGTTGAATGTTGATGTTCTGCAGAGCTGTGTATACGCTTTAATCCAGAGCAATTCCTGGAGGAGATTGGAAAATGGCGACTACAGCAGGGACGTCGAGTGAGACTTCGTGGCATGGAAACCGATAAGTCTACATAATTGAACTGTTTATGCTCAGTCCCAGCGACCGGGTGGGGTTCCATTTTTTGAGTGAGTTCCGAATTAGTTCTATTTTTACCGAGTAGACGAACACTTGAATGATTAAGAAAAACCTCAGAAATTGCGTAGTAGAATTCAGATGTCTGTTTGGCTACATTTGATTGGTTTTTTGTTGTCCCGTGAACATAATTGTATATCTATTCATGAATATACGAATGATTTTGGAATTCTAAGAATGTTTGAATGTGTTTGTCCTCACTGAGTCTGTCGAGTCTGGTTTGATTCAATGTATATAGTGTAATCCATGTAGAGTCGTCAAATTTGGCGTTCCATCGTAACATTAGCGGATTATTCTTCTTGTGTGTAAGGTCGAAGTTTAACAGAATTGTGTGAGCTTTTTTGATACATTTATTTATGTTCTCAATTATGTAACTAGTTTTTTGAGTATGTCAAACTTCAAGAGTTATATGTCAAACCTCTCTGTGAATGAATGTAAATATCCGAGTGATGATATGATGCGATTAGTGCTATGAAGAGCCGTACTTGCTTCAGCCGGAGATCTCCGGCTGTATCCCAAATTGAATACGGAGTTCCAGTAATCAGCCGGAGATCTCCGGATGAGGTAGCGATCAGATGAATATGTAAACCCTATACAGGCGTTAGTAATTCTCGAAAGCAACCGGAGATCTCCGGACGTATCCAAGAAGTAGAGGTTCGCGTTGATGGACATTTGAATATCGGGAACCTCCACTTAGGGGTCATCAACCGGAGATCTCCGGTTCAGGTCAGAAATGGATCCGTCAGAGCAGCCAGGATTCGTTCCTTGTCGGATGCACTCGACTTCCCCAAATCAGCCGGAGATCTTCGGGTACTTTCGCGATGAGCTCGGAATACATGGAACTCTCATGTTGCTCTTCATCCGACCTAGAGTAGTAGATCTCCTGACGTTTCAAGTAAGTTCCGATACTGCCTCACAAGGACATAAGAACATGGCTGCCGAACCGGAGATCTCCGGTTGTCGCGCATGCAAGATACTTCAAGCGAATCGAGATCATTCGACTATCTGATGATTCGATAATAGTGCGAAGACCTTCTCCTGCTGGCACTGTGGTACAAATTTGGAAGCACGATTCATGGATTCAATATCTAGGAATATGTCCAGTGATATAGTTTTGGATTCCCGTCATTGACCAGACAATCGCAGTGATTTTAAATTGCCTGTGTGTTCTTTCAAAATCATCTTGCAGGGATTCGTGGACATCCACACTTCCGACTGAATGTTGACCCGCGAAACTTGGGGCATTTGTAGAGTATTGGCTCCCTGAGTTTGTCTACAGAGGGATACACAATGTCGGCTTCGTATACATATGTCGAAGGAGCATAACCGAGTGGGGCATCAAGCTCATTGAAACCCCTGAAGGTGCCTGGGAATTCGTCCCTGAGCTTCGGATTAGCAAACGAGGACACCCCAACATTGGTCTCCAGGTTCTTGAGATGCAGGGTCTTGATGATGACGTCAGTCTTGTTGAGGTCCAGGAGAACGTGGACTCCTCCACCGAGCCACACATATACGGCTTCATCCTAGAATCATCTAAGATTTCGGATGCAATGGTGCAGACCTGCCAGATTGAGAACCTTTTATTTGCCCCTCCAACGGGTGATACATGGATGCCGGAGTACATGAATGAGTAGTGGAAGTGGATGGCTGAAGCACAAGAGAAGTCCCGAATGCCCGTTCCTGACGCAACTCCCAATCTGTCTCTGAAACCAGCATCGACCCTGGCAAGAAAACGCAAGACCACCTTGAAGACTTCGACCCCAGGTTCCTCATCGTGGGCGGAGAAGGGGAAGAAAGCAAAGGTCGATGAGCCTGGCCTCGCGATCGAAAGGTGCCTGAACTTCACGCAAGCTGACCTCACCAAAATGAAGCGGACAGAAGTGGAAGCAATTGGCAAGGTACTCGACGACGCGTTCAAAAACGTTTACATACACAATAATAAGCCTTTGATAGTAGAAGACCCTGTCACGAAGAAGGATGTCGTGAAGCTCGTTCATTTCGATAAGCTGCACCGGGCCCCCCCTAGAGGATTAGTATGTAGGGGCATCCAGAAAGAACGATTTGAAGGAATTATCAACGCAGTTCGTGCGTCTTCGAAGGCCATGGCACCTGAGATTCACATTCGAGTCCTGCCAGTGAAGAAGAAACCTGAAGGAAGTAAGGTGGAGTTTTTCGCGACCAAGCCGACGAAGGAGGACTGCGTGAGGGACTTGACACACTTTTACATTATTGGAGGTCAGCATACTGTGGCGGCGCACAAGGTTTTGTCACACGAATTGCCAGCAACGTGGACGCTCGAAGAGATCTCCCACTTTTCTATCATCCTAGTTTGGACAAAAGCGGACCCCAAAGACATGACCCTGCTACAACTCTCGCGCCCTCTTAACCAAGATCTTACGGGTCTGCGGAAGGAGCAAAGTTTCACTGAGTAGCTGCAGACATGCAGAGTGAAGTGGTTTGAGTTCGGAAAATGAGCCCCCCAATTGTATGGTCGTCCTCAATCTGACGCATTCTCGGTAAGCATACATTCTCAACCTGAATATATTTTAATTCTGTGGATGTGCTCTATCCTTACAGCAACCAAACCAATCATCCGGAGATCTCCGGCTGCTTACACCCTGTTATTGTTCTAATTACAGACGTTCCAACGGCAAGTGGTGCCAACGGTTTTCACACACCTCAGTAAAACAGACCTCAAAGATGCGAACGTCCCTCTTCTATTCGAGATGGATGATGCGGTGGTCCAGAAGTGGATCCGACTCGATAGGATGTTCGTCGTTGGACTCTTACCAGACTCTAACGGGAAGACGGGCGACCCAGCTAAGCTGAAGCGGAAACCTCTGGTGCAGAACGACTTCAAGCCTCTTTACAAAATGCGCGCTGAAGACCTAGACTACTTTGCGGACTTAGTGCTCGAGAAGAAGGCCTGTGTAAAGTCCTCCAAAGTAGCAAATAAAGGTACTATGAAAGGGCAGGCGGAGACTCTCAAAAATGCGGCTATCAAGGAGAAGAGAATCCGTGCAATGAAGAATGAACTGATGCTTAAATACAAGTCGCACCCCCTTCCCTCGAAGTCTGCTCACTTCGTCCCATACACGAAGGCATAGTGGGACGCATTTGCCGAAGAGAGGAATATTGGAAGGGTCCAGCTCGAGTCCTGGGTGGATGCCGCTAATCACTCTGCCAAGGGTAAAGCCTGGCTTGAGGGTTGACTGAAGGCGATTAAAAAGGATATCGACCCCACCCCAGACTTCCTCGTGCCCATTTGGAGTCAACACATCATAGAAGATGCTGCCAAGGCCACACCCATGGATGACACGTCCTTGTTCGACTCCAAATACACCTGCAGGGTTATGCCTGACAGAGGGGGCGAGATCGCCAAAGTACTCATCATGCCGGACATTCAGCAGTGGCGTAACGTCACTGACCCTCACTTTTACTTCTTTTTCCTTTACCGCGTGAAAGACGACATATGCCGTGCACAGGTTCTGGATGTGTTTGACTTCAGAACCATTTTTGACCATCTCGAAGTGGACACAAAGGACGGGCGGACGAGGGTCAGATCACTGTCGGTTCTTATCACTGACGTCGTAGGATTCGTTGAATTAAAGAGGTACATCACTCTTCGGCAGAGAGAGTCCAGAGGCAAGGTAAAATTGTGGGCAACGCATGTTGTCTACTACTTCCCCCACCCTGGTGATGGGTTTCCGGTTCCAATAATTGGGGTCGAGGAGACAGTATACTGCGTATTCCTATATGAATACGATTCGAGCGAGACGCCTGCTCAGTCATTCAAGAGGCTCTTCGAAGGCCACCCCGAAAAAATGCCGGCCTTCTTTTCAGCTACTCAACATAAAGAAACCATCCAGCGCTGAAAGCAAATCGGTGTCCCACAGCTGAGGATCTCGGTCCTCGATTCGTTGTTCACGGGATACATCAGAGAGGGTATGGTGGTCGTCAATGTTCATGGAGGACCACATTTAACATACCTCGGCTTGGTAAGCAGGACATCCTTCCCAAGCAATCCAATGTCTAAGATTTCCGGTCCGGATACAGTTATATGTATTGGTCAGCCTTACTCAGGTTTTTTTTGGTTTGCAGACTCACGACGCGCGGGTCTTCGAGATTGTGAACAACGAAGATGCCAAAGTCAAGGCCGAATCCTGCGCAGAACAAATATTCAAATTTCACTTGAATATCTTAGCCGACGTTATCGACGCCGATCCCGAGGAGGTAGTGGAGACTGACATGACTGGGTCGACCCCGGGCGCTCGGGTTCAAATACGGGCTATGTTGAGGATGAATTACACCGGCGAGGTATAACGCCTACGGATACTACCTTACCCGGAGATCTCCGGCTATTCATTTGATTCAGATGCCCTCCATTCTTCAAGACTCTTCTTTATCATTGCCATGTTCAATTTTAGTTCGCCCGGCAGACAAGGACAACTTTGAATCGGAGATCTCCGGGTGTATGATACCGTTTTCTTTTATATTGCGTCTTAATGTTTTCCACACTGACTTCGTCAATGTGACGCAGACGACTGATGCCACGATGCATGATGTTGATGTGCGGAATGAATCGAGTTCATCAGCGGTTGCCAATTTTAGACTCGAGTCCTTGGCCACACCCGTGCGGATCATCGATGCGGGCACCCCAATCGACCCCTTGCAGGTAAACGATGATGAACCACCTCTTCCCGTCAGGCGTGCCTCGCCTAGTTCGACAAGCGACTCTACTGTGGACGGTAGACGGCGTACCTCTCAAATGGAAACCAGTTGGCATTCCGATAGGCAACATTCTCCTCCGCCAGATCTGGACGATGACACGGCAATGTCCGATCGCCTGGAGTTCGACGACACCCATAGAGCACCCGGAGATCCCCCGCTGGACAATCCTTTGACGACCCGTCCTGAAGTGGAGGTTGTATCCAAGAGTGCCGAGGACCTGACTTTGCCTGACACCGATCACTCGATGGATGAGGCATCGGCGCAACAAACATTGCGTGAATTACATGTTATGAGCCCTCCGCGCAGCCCTCCGCGGAGCCACGGGCAGCTGGCTCAAAAAGAGAAGAAGAAGGCAATCACGAAGAATCCTGTGCTGAAAGTTCCTCCTCCTCCGCCTACAGTTCGGACAAGGGCCCAGAAAGATAAGGTGAACAGTTATTTGTCCATCAAACCTTCTTGATTGTTCTCAGGACAGTTCACTCTATGCAGACCGTGTTCTTACCACTCTATTACTGGTATTCAGGTGTCGGCAGGATCAATACAGTCGAAGGATGTCGGTGGCAGAAACCTCGCACAGACTTCTCAAGTCGTTGGTGTAGCTCAGACTTCTAGGGATACTACACCTACTGTCCTAGGTGCCTAATATGTACATTCATACTTACGTGCCATCATCTATATACTGCTCATTCTTCCATCGAGCATTTCAGGATTGTGAGTGCGGAACACTTTTATATGTATCTTTGCAATTTCTCTAAGCTGTACAAGTTCCTCATCTCAGCCGATGTACTCGTATTTTGGGTTCAGGTCCGAAGAAGTTTGCGACGATGGTCCGAGAGCCTCCAACCAAGGATCAAGTAACACAACAACGGGTTTATCATGTCGTGTTTCACTTAAATGGAGTTCTTGTGCACAGGGGGGAATTTAAACATGGACAACCGAGAGACATCAAAGTAAGGCCTGGTTCCACTGAAATCCTGAATTTCGTGGGAGAAGGCTATTGTCTCATTCTGGAGCAGTATAATGGAAAAGAATATTGTGGATATCATCAAGGAGTTGCGCAAGAAAGGTGCTACCATTCCGGAAGGCGCCAGAATCCTGACACAGGCCGATTGCACAAAAACATCATATATGCTTCCATCTCATCCAAAGAAGCCAATTTTTCTAAAGGACCTGACAGTTTATAACAGCAAAGCGTCGCCCACGTCTCCTAAGGATGTCTTGCTTGTGGACGATACCCCACTAAAGAACGTCCTTAACGATCCCTTCAGCGCAGTTCATCCGCCATCATGGACTGGGAATTCGGATGAAACCTGGTTGACCACCATTTTTCTCCCATGGCTCTCCGGACTGCTAGCGTCAAATGAGGATGTTCCCGACTTTGTTAGACGGAATCCATTGAATTTTGCCAGTGATTTAGTAGACAAAAATTCCCCTGAGGCCCGCTCCGTGGTGAAGGGCATAATTTCGGCGCCTTAGAACTATGAAATATACTGGATAGTATTAACTCTATGCTTTGTAAATGTTACGTCAAGAATGTCTGTGGGATTTTGACCTTTCAATTTTGAAGACAAATGTTCTTGTCAGTAACGTTATTTGTTGAGGTCCTTCTTTTTATTTGTTATTGTTGGTGTCTCGCCCCCAAACTTCACCCTTTAATATCTGTGAACACTATTGAGTATTCTCCTGACCATTTCGACTGCGGAACGTTGGTCTGGGAGGGGCACCCGGAGATCTCCGGTCTAGGATGTCACTTGAATTCCTCCTACCATATTTTCTCTTATTTTCGATGTTCAATTTCTAATTTTATGGTCGTGCCATATTTTTCGCAGGTCATATTCATATTTCTCCGCGGTCCTCTCTGCTCGGACGAGGTCCTTGACTCGACCAAGTCCCGATCCGTGCAGCTGCCTTCCTTTGATGACACGGCAGATGTTATTCGAATACTACTGCAGTATTTCAATGTCGGGATCTGGTCTCCTATGCGTCCAGATAGGCTCATGGAGGCGGCCCAAGTGTTATTGCCTCCAGACATCTTATCAGATATTCTTTTTTGCTATGCCAGCAAACAGACTCGAAGGTCTAGCTATGTTAGGTTTCTCCACATCTTTAAGAAGGCCTCATTTAATCCTAGAACAAGGCATTATTTGTGGCCTAAATCTGTTGTTGTTGCAGATCTAGATCCATTCAAGAATCCTAGAAAGGCTATAGTCCATTATCTAACTTATGGGAGACACCATACAGGACGGGTAGAGGGCATCTGTAAAGCACTAAAATTAGAATAGTTGAATCGATTCTCCGTAGATTACACGCGTCTTTTATCAACGGCCACCCTTTATATATTGTATGACACTTTCTTATAATGAAACAATTTAGTACTGGACTCTTACTTTGATTTCAACCGGAAATATCGGGTTGCATGTTCTATCAATTGCGAGTAAATTCTGTCCGCATCTCTGCCCCATTTTTCCCTACCACATGTTTCCCAACCACACATTTGTGATGTACAGTATGTCCATCAATTTATGTTTTCAGGACTCGGTTCTTCTTCTGGTTTCCACTTTGATATTCACCCGGAGATATCCGGCTGCATGTTCCGGACTCACGTATTGTCTAAATTCAAATTTGGTCGCTCTAGCCATTTCTTCCTTCATAAGTGTCATTGTTGATGCATTTAATGCTTGAAAAGTACTCTAAACTCCTCGACTTTTATGCTTCACTATCTTTTATGAGGCACATCTCCGGATCTTTCTTTTAGTCCTTAGTCCAGAATTCACCTCATAGTCCATAAATAGTTGAATTGGGCATTTGTCAATTTTACACCAATAATACTTCAAAACTAATGACTCTTGTCAATGAGTAAGGAAGGAAAAAAATAAGTTATTTCCATTTGTAATATAAGGATCTCGATGAAAACCAACAAAGTAGCAATTATACTGTCAAAACTTTATATACTTCCATTGCATGGAAAATTATAGTGAAAAATTATAGTGTTTGAAGTAGTTAGTACAGTTCGTTTTCTTCCATGTGCTTGAGTAGATGAGTAGACTTTGACTTTGCTTAGTGTCTAACTTTGCACTACGCAAGGTCTATATTCATTACCATCATGTTAGGCATGAAATTGTTTCCTACAACACCAACTTGTTTTAGAGGTAGAGAAGGGGTGTAGCATATTCAAAACAATTGTATATTAAGGAGTGCAGGTACAAAAATTGCCAATTCACATTAAAAAAAATTGTGAACTTAATATGTCTTAGAATGATAATTCAAATGGTCAATAAGAAGGTTTACACCTCATATTGTTGTGGAAGAAAGAAAAAATTAACAATACAAATATCTTTGAGCTGTATTCAAAAAATAAAAAGTTCCTTTGGTACCTTGCCAGACGATGTATAAAAATATTTGACTTAGGTTAATATGCTATCTTTCACTAAAGACATGCATTTTTTTGGCAATATGAATGGAAATAATATCAATTGCTAGTATCAAATATCTCACATTTAATAGAGTGTTCTAGAAATTTTAGTGTTTGGAATTAACTTTTTTCTACAGATCTGAAGAGAATAAAGTTTATATTCTCATATGCCTCTTGTCTTTATGCATCTTTATACAAAATATCAAAAAATTTAGATCTAGATTGCAACCATGTTGATCATGCTTCCATCCATTATCAAATATAGCGATTCCAAAATCAATTTCTAAAAACAAACAAAAATGCTACAACTTGCATTTTGAAGGAGTTAAATAAGCTATTCAAGCACATAATATGTAGAGATTCATAGGACATACCCTACAATATCCGTGATATACCTAGATGATATCCTGTAATATCCATGTTGTACGTAGGTGATACCTGTGGATATCATCTCTAAAGGTGGCTCAATACTTCTGATGCTTGTGAGCATTTTGGCTAAATTTCAAGAATTTCTTCAACTTTTTACATTGTATTGTAGCAATCTAATTTTTCTTATAGCTTTTAACTAATTTTAACCAATTTTGGAATTGGTGATCAAGTATAAGGCAACTTGGCTAGGAATCAAGAAATCATATTCATGTACATTTATGAGAAGACCACTATATGTCCTTCATAGAAATAGTATGTTCCACCTTACTTATTATTCAAATCATTCCACCTCCACCAATAATGTGATAGGATGTAGATGGTGGCTTTCTATAATAGGTGCATCATTATTGTTGAAAATGGATTTGGTCCAAAAAGCATCTCTAGATTCTCAAAAATAAAAAACAACCACCCCTTGAATAAACACTTAATTGTCTTTTGAAAAATAATGTTCATTGTCATGAAAAATCAAATGATTTTGCTAAATTTGATTTTTTTAGGGAAAAGGAGATCAGAATGGACTACAATGGATTAGATACAGTCCAAAATAGCTAGAAGTGTCATATTGATACTTTTACTCTCATCCTCTTATAATTTAGTAAATAGCTAGGTTGAAAATGATTTTTCTTGGCAAACTTGTTATGTAGCTACACTCTTGGTACCTAGATCTAACAACTCCAATACAACATCCACCCTTAAAGGACCAAGAACTCTTTGATGAAGAATGACAAATTTACATGACCTTACATTAAAGAATAACACTCAAATGGGGGCAAATTTTACACCTCTAGAATCAAGGAAGAAATTTGCATGTGTTGATAAAAATATACAAGTTTGAACAGATGGAAGTCTCTACATAAGGCCTTGTCTATAGTGTTGAAAACAAACATAATGTTCTCAAGAGACCTTGTGAGCTTTTGGGGTTAAAACCATATAATTAAATGTAAACAGATTGGACAATTTGTTCCACTAAATTGCATTTAGTAGGGAAATCATGGTTTTTTTAAGAGGCTCATGATAGATTGAAGATGCCATTATGAGCAAAGATATTTTATTATGAAAATCAAACAATCCTCTATTTTACACCAGACAAGTATTGCCAATTGACATCAAAGCCAGATTCATCAACATGCAAATTTGCTCATGATAAAAAATAACAACACACACATGATATTTTGGATGCATTGTGTGCTCCAAGTACGCCCAAGAGAATGTATACACATTCCTTTCTTATTCAGATAGAGCGATGTGTCTCAAGCCAAATTAAGACTTTTTATCATGTTTGTCTTACGAAGAGCCTTCAATTTCAAACCACTCCTTCACATACTAACAACGTCATTTGTGCACCAATCGTTAAAGTACAAAGACATCTTTACAAAAAAATACTAAAACCAAACCATAACTAACAATGTATAAGAAACCACTTTATTATTTCAAGGGTTAGACTTCAAGAAATCCCTCTATAATTTTTGCCAAACTTATTCTTGTGAAATTCCTCTCTTCTTCTAGCATGTGCAGAATGTTCTAATATCACATTCAATATCTCTCCGATACAAGGTCTAGCTGCCAGATTCAATTGCCAACACTTATCAAGCAACTCATGTATCCAACCTTCAATATGCTTGGGCAGCAAAGGACGTTGGCCGCTAATTATTTGATCATAGTCATTCGAAGGACGATCTTTGAATGGAAGTTTCCCAGTCAAGATCTCGTAGCATGTCATACCATACCCATCAATGTCAGCTTCTTTTGAAAACACCTCTGGTCTCTCACTCAACATGTGCTCCTTGCATGCTTGCAATATCTCCGGTGCCCTAAAGAACCCGGTTCCTACAACACCAACCGAGCACTCGTAGTCTGCTACATAACAAATCCGCTTCATCCAACCACTTTCAAATTCCTTCACAAGCACATTTGACGCTTTCAAATCCCTGTGGACAATATCGTATCCATGTAACCATTCCACCCCCAATGCCACATCATACATGACCAGTTCAACTTCCTCCTTCGAGAATGGCCTACGATGTTTGCCACTTCGCAGCCTCAGATTCTTATCAATCAAATGGCGCAGATCACAATCCTCCTTCTCCATCAAGAAAGCAAATCTTCCATCCTTCAATAATATACCACGAAGTACATTACAACATAACAAAATCTTAACATTGGTTGGAGACTTTAAACGTTCCATGTCTGCTACATGGGATTGTAGCAATCCTTGGGGCAATTGGGACTTCAATTGTTTCAGGTAAGTCCCCTTCTTTAAAATCTTTATCACATACTCCATTCCAAGCTCCGCAGCCCTATCATTTGCTTCAGGATACCAGAGCTTGACCTTGCAATCATAGAGCTCTGCTTGCCCACCCTCTGCAAACTTCTTCCCCATCACCAACTCACATAGACGCTTATATTGTCCTCCCAAATCATAACCAAATGTTTGAAAAAAGCCACCCCAAGTAGGATGACTTTGCAAAGTCAAGAACTCTTCTACATTGCTCACTTCTGCCACTTCCCCTTCTCCAACATCCACCTCATCCAATATACTCGAATGCACCTTGGATCGCTCAATCACCTCTTCAACACCTCCACTGCTACACTCCCCAATACTCTCTCTCTTCTTCACTTCATTCAAGTTGTGGAAGCAAGAGGTCGTGATCCCCATTACAACTCACTGTCCTTTTACACCAACCCAATCACTCTGCCAAACAAAGACCAACCACTATGATGAATCAAGGATTTCATTTCAAAGACTACTCCAAACTCAATGCATTCTCATTCGGGAGGTTTCTATTTTAAAAATGCCTTCCATTGTCATTTAAGGAGAAAGCTCCACCTATGTCCCATTATCTTGCGATCAAATAGAGCTTTTCAGAGGCTACCCCTCTCAACTACAAATGAGGTCAACGAGAAGCGCCTTTACTACCAAATATTTAGGAGTAACAAGTAGGTATCCTTGACTTCTCTCTACATCCCTATACTGTAGGTGATTTCATCAACGTAAGGGTGGAACTAGGGGTCACAAGTGGGAAGGCTCTATGTAAACTCGAAGACACTCACATCATAACAAACGTGAAGACAATTGCGTCCCTAGGAAACCAATTCACAACCAAGTTGCCATTGCCAACAATCACCAACAACTAGATTTGTGATGCGTGCAAAACACTTCACTGTCAATGGCGAGCAAGACAAGTAGAGAGACCTCATCAAGCACAACTACACATTCAACATCACAACAAAGAACCAATACAAGCGCCAGAGCTTAGCACCTGCTAACAAATGTCGGCCGCTGATGTCCCGATCTTGAAAGGAACAACAACAAACTCTGTTGATGATCCAAACCAAAGCAGGTGCAAATCCTCTTGAAGCAAGTATGCCGGGAGCGGATCTCGTGAGCTTCAAGGTAGCAACCCCAAACTTCGTCGATGCTCCGAAACAAGTACTGACTCAGACGTGGAATATGATGCAAACCCTCTTAAGTGAAGCACGGGTGGCAGGGTTGCGATCTCGTGAGTACAAAGGGAGAACGGCGAAGCTAGCGATGCTCCAAACCGGACCCAGACTCCAGAAGTAGATACCTAGCTCGCAAGTGAGGCAGCCGAGGGTTTCGGGTGCTCAAGTAGGACTGGGTGGAGATGGCCAGCTGTACAATATGCCTCTGAAACAGTGGTGAAGCCTCTTCCCAATCTGGCTTGACCTTGATCTTGTGAGCCTGAAGATAACACCACACTTCGTCAATGCTCCAAAACAGGTGCACACTCGGACGTGGAGTGGGATGCAAAACCCTCTCAAACATAGCAAGGGTGTGCAGGGTGCGGATCTCGTGGGGGGAAAGCGAAAATGGTGACGTTGTCGATACAGGTGCAAACTCCAGAAGCACAAACCCTCGCAAGTGAGGCAGGTCGAGGGTGTGCAGTACTGAAGTAAGAGTAGGCGGAGATGGCCTTCGGAGAGTGTAACTTACATCTTTACATCTCTTCATGTAGCTCAATTATTCAGGATGCCGACCAACAAGGTGCACAAAACGTTAACACATCGGCGCGACGAGGGATACAACAGGAAACTTACATACTCTAGATCCAGATCCACAATTGCGAAGTGGTGGACGAGCTCTCAAAGAACTAGGACTCCCGTCATTGTTACATTGTAACCAATAGCTTTACAGATGCACAAGGGGCCGCAGGAGGCATTACCACTTGAAGACACAGTATACACCACACTTTTCCTAGGTCTGCCTAATGAGCATGTGGTAACTTGCATTCCTTGAGCAAAAATAGGCTTCTTTTACTACTTCTAAGATCCACTAAGAAAGTAATTGCTTGTGTTTTGACATATCACATTACCATGAGTGCAAATCATGTGTGAAAGTCATGTGTCAATGTTCCATGTCTGAAATCATGGTTGCTTCTTTATCCCATATCGTTTTTCTCGGGCAAGTGAAGGGAGGGGTATAAGTAGTGGAGGTGGCTTCAAGAGAGTTACTTGCATGGACATGGTTAATTGTAGCTATCCACTTGTTAGGATTAATTTGAGTTCATATTTTGTGGGCATGGCTTACTAAGTTCTGAAGTCATGGACTGAAAATATTGAAATTGTTTAGTTGAAATTAGAAGATTGACATGGAACCCTATGTGTGAATATTGAAGAAATTATCATATGTGAAAACAAACCAATTTACCATGTGAAAATTCCTTGAAGATTCCCGAAAATCATGTGGTACTCTTGCATTTTTCCCACATGGGGTGACTATACCACATTAGTGTTATTCTTTGCTAAATAAGGAGAGAAAAACAGCTGGTTTACCATGTGGTAATGCCTCCTGCAGCCCCTTGTGATATGCAGCAAAGTTGCAACTGTACATCATGTACTCTCTGATCTAGTTGTCAACTTCCTATGTCTTCACTAAGCATGCATGCTTACATCTTAGCTGCGCTGACGATCACTTATACAAAAAGATACTTCATAAGACACATCAACGATCAATATGTACTGTAGCTAACTTGAAGCTCAACCAACTGAAGTCCAACAGACAGGAAGTTCAACCATTTGGATGATTGTCTAACTTCAAGTTTTCACCTTCTAACACACCTCTCTGTTGAAAAGTGGATAAGAGAATGGTTTTCATTTGATTGGTCTGTTTTCATGTTGGCCTCAAAGTATAAATTAGATGATAGGATGACGATCTATAGACATAGTTCAGGTTGTTGTTACCAGCCGGTCCAGGACACAAGGGTCCTGGGAGGTGTTACCACTTGCAGGACATGATAAAAACTGCACTTTTAACAGGTCTATTCACTGCCAATGTGGTAAATTTCATTCCTTGAGTCAAATACACTGTTTTTACTACTTTCAAAAGGTTTTACCGTTCGAAGCATATAGTTAAAGCTGCACTTTTAATACTTTGATTGTAAACCATGGTTTCTTGTATATCCCATAAGGATTGTCTTCGGCAAGTGAAAGGACAAGTATATCAAGGTGCGGAGATACAATCCAATTACTTTGGACTTTCCAATTACTCTTGACATGCTTCTTCCAGAGTTGGAGTTGGATGCCCTACCTTGTAGATCTTCCATGTTCAAAAATAAAATGCATGTTAAAATTACTTTGGTCTAATTATGTATTTGAAGACTTGGTTAATGACAAATAATATTCAAAAGAAAAAATTACCATGTGAGAAAACCCCACAATTTGCCATGTGAGAAAACCTTGCAATTTACCATGTGAGAAAACCTCGCAATTTACCATGTGTGAAAACACTGCATTTTACCATGTCAAATTACCATGTGGTAAATTTCCATGTGGTAAAGTCGCCTTTTTACCACATCAAGTGAGATTACCCGTTTAGTGTAATATATCTGAAACCAACGTGGTAAAATCAACCATTTTACCATGTGGTAATGGCTCTTGGAGCCCCCTGTGCGATGCGGTCTCACAGGATATTAGCAGGCACGTTGTCATGAATATCATGAATGTCAGACTCTGAACATATACCATCACGGTGAGCATGACTTCCTCATGCTCTTCACTTACCGTAAATCATTTCACAAGCAGATCTTGCCCGAAAGTTGAAACCTTACCCAACTCAAGCTTGAATCTCCAAAGTTCAGAACTACTTTCCTCGGCTTTTCGTACTATGCGAAGGTGCAGGTTGGGATGTATGGTAACTCAGCTGTACGCCATGACTAATTGGTTATTTTCCATGTAGCTTTTACCTTCTTGCATTTAAAATTTCAACAATTGAGAAATAAATTGCAATCATGCGACTTGCCCGAGGTTTGCTAAATTGTACCCCGGGACTCTGGGTATTCAGGAGTTAAGGAGCAGGCTTGTTGATTATAAATATTCCTTCTTGACTGGGCCAGGTGCGGTGCTCTTGGATCTGAAGTCTGGAGGTGTACGAAAGCCCACAACTCTTACTGTACCAGTCAACAGGTTCATTTTTCGGCGTGCTATTCGCAGCTTTATCAGAGCTCCTCCAAAACGAGGTCTTTGAGAGCATCTGCACCGCGGGGCAGCTTTATCACAGCTCCTTCAAAACTTTGTCTCTGAGCATCCCCACCGTGGTGGTTGGTGCGCCCGGCAGGTTGGTGGCGTTTGTCTCCACACCGCGACTCCGCCACTGCAACCGCGTCTCCGCCACTCCGACACTGCAACAAGTGGAAGAAAAGGGAGGGAATGTAAGTGTGCAGTGCCGCTGCATGCAAAGGCATACTGGCATGTGATGCAGAGTAGCACAAACGTCACTCATCAGGTTAGCAGCTTCATGTAATGTTCTACATGCCTCATGCGATGTTCACCTCTACACTCATCCCTCCACCCACTCCTACTCGAGCACATTAGTGAAATATGCAATATTGACAAAATGAGGCAATCAAGTCACGTTCTATGTGTGCAGAATATACTCACACAAGAGAGTGAGCAATCAATCCATGTTGATTCCAATGACATTTTTAAGGTCAAAGACGGTTTTTGTTTGAATTTCACACATTTCGAACGGTGTTCTGAATTAGATTGAATAGTATTTGCATCAAGTTTGAATTTGCCTTCCGTTGCTTGAATGCCTTGTTTATTAATTGATGGTGGTGTGTGTGGTTTTTGGTTCTGTTCACTAGTTTGAGTTTGTGAGAGTTTTTTAGATTTGAGATTTTGCAATGACTAGGTCTGGATTTTCAATTAGGAGGTTGATTGCAATGTTATGAGGAAGAAATCAATTCCAGGTGTCACATGATACTAGGTGTGACATGTTTCTGTTTCTACCTTTATTTTTGTTATTTTAATCATGTTATTTTGTTGTTTTTATTTTTGTTTCTACCTTTATTTTTGATAATATCACATTATACATAAATCCTCTACTGGTGATAATATCAAATATGTCACACCTTGTTTATATCACGCTTTTAGGTTGAACATAGGGTGTGGTATTATCAAGGTTAGACTGTACATTTCACATTATAAGGAACCAAATATTTTTGGTGATCCATACTATTATTTTACAAGGTCCACATGGCAATAGTGGGGAGCTTGCTCAAAAAGTGGAGAAGGAAGACAAGGGTCTTATCGGAAAGAATAAACTCTAGAATCCATCAAATCATCCCTCCTTCTTGTGTTCGTCTATAGTTGAAGCTAACATGAATAGAAATTGGATTGGGGGGGCCACTCATTTAAGTCCTTAATCCCTAGAGGCCCATTTAACTTGGGGGACGCTTTTCATTTTGGACAAGTTCCTAAAATTTGAAAAGTTTTTTTAAGTGTATAATGTTTATACTAGTTTTTCCCTGATAAGAGCTTTGTGGAATTTTTTTCAAAATTTTATTTTGGATTTGTGACATGAAAGTTATTAGCCTTCAAAGTAAAATTGGGGACTCTAGGCAACTCCAAAATCTTTGCTAGAAGTTTCCATTGACATTGAGGTTTTCATACATAATATAGAGAAGACCTTCTTTGAAATTGTCGAAACAAAATATTCTTGTCTGTAGTGTAAAAAAGCACTTTAACCCAAGTCAAACATTTTCACACATTTTGGGCAAGGGGAGAAAACAACTTCATCATTCCTTTATATTACCTAGATATCTTCTTTTATCTCACTTTTTATTTCTTCCAACAACGATACCTTGTTAAAGAATTCTTATTGACCGTTTGGATTATCATTCTAAAACATATTAAGTTCAACAAAAATAAAACATGAAATGACAAATTTTGAGCCTCCACTCCTTGCATAGTTGTTTTGATTATGCTCCACCCTTCTCTACCTCTAAAACTTGGTGTATAGGGAACTAACATTATGCTCAACACAATGGTAATAGATTTACTAGACCTTGTGTAGTGCAGAATTTGATTACAAATGAAGTCAAAGTTTGCTAATCCACTCAATGTTGGGAAGAAAATGAACCATTTTCTTGACTTCAAACACTATAATCCTCATATCCATGCGGTGGATTGCAGCCAAAAAACTATGGTAAGTTCATACAGAAGTATATTTTGAGATCTTACAGTTAAAAGACCAAAATATTCCTCAAAACTAGATATGCTTGCCACTTTTTGGTAATGGCAATTTTGGAGGGTTTCTTCAGGGAATAATGCCTTAGACCTTTAGGGGTTATCGTGACCCATCACAAAGGAGTAGGTAATGAACGTCATATCATGGAAATTTAGCTCAAATGAAATGATTTTACTTCATCTCAAATCTCCATTTCTAAAACCACAATGATTGCAACACATATTAACCTCAAGTGAAGTGAAGGCATTTTTATACGTCAATACTTATTCTAAATTTCTAGGGGCCTAGGCTGACGTAAGGTTGGATGCCCTATAACCATTGACTTAACGAATAATGAGAATTCTTGGCATTTGTGCAAAAAAAAAATTATATTGTCACAAAGCTCATGGTTCCATCGTATCATGGGCCTAGTGGTCTCAAGTCTGAAAGTTTGACGGGGGTTCTACCCGTAGTTTATAATATTGGATAGTTGGGACATCATGTGGCAAATTTAATGGATGTGATATACACCGTGGAATTCAAGATTGTATTTTTGAGTTGTAAGAAACAAGACTAGTTCAATTGTAAGGCTTTGACCTATTTTGTTAGTGTGAAATTGATCAAAAAAATATTCAATAAGTTTTATCAAATTTTAAAGTATTTATTTGTTGAGGGCTCAGGAATTATACCAAGGCTTCTTCTTACTATAGAATAACCCCTAAAGAACCACGATTATTTTTTTGAAAGACAAACTTCCAAACTACCATTTTTTTGATAAAGTAGAAAAAACTTGGCACATATAGTGATCTTTTCTACTTATGACTATAGGATCATGTAAAATTAGTTTTTAAAAAAGACATAATTTGTATCTAATTTTTCTTTTGTGGTTTGAAGTATTATAGTATATGAAGCTATTCACATCATTTTTTTTGCACCCTAATTTTACGGTTTTAGCAAACTATGTTTCTTTGATGAAAGAATAAATCTCTTGTATACATAATTGTAATTACTTACTATTGCAATCTATATGATGCAAGGTACTTGTCTACCAAATTTTAGGTGCAGTATAGGTATCTAGTACATTCAAAGCAATCTTGCAACAATCCAAGCTCAAATCATACAAAATACAATTCATTTCTTTGTAATCTCAACTTCTCATGAAATCATAATCTAAAAAATGAATAGTAATATTATTGTTTCATCTTGAAGTACAAATAAAGAACAAAAAATATGGGAGCCAAACTCAACTTGGTTAATGTTTGTAAATGTGGAAGAAAAAAAATCTCTTAAAAGGGTGTTCAAAAACGTTGATTTGGGCTTTGAGTGACATATTTGCAATGTGAAGAGATTTTTTTAGAGAATTGACAAGAATTTGAGATTGCTTGCTCGTACATAAGACCACCAATTTGATGGAAAAGCATTTCTTAATCGCTCAAACTGCTTACCTAAGTTTGCAAATGATTACTTTTGGTTGTAGAAAACTACCTTGGGTAGCAAAATGTTTTCATCAAGTGTTAGGTGTGCATAAAAAGGTTATGCTCCTTCAAACTTCTTTTCCTCTTCTTTAACAAAAATCTCAAAAAGTCACAATAAACATGTATATGATAGAGAACTATCCATTCATAGACACGTGGTCCTTTAAAGGTTAATAAATCATGCATGTGCACATATTTTTTAATGATTAATTAATATCTAATAGATTGACTTGCATGAAATTCAAAGTTAAACAAAAAAAAATTACTATCTTCAAGTAAACAAAATTAATTTTCAAATATCTTGACAAAGTATATGTGATGACATGTTTACCTTGAAAAATTGATGGCAGTAAAGAAAGATTGACTATGAGGTTGGTAAGAGGAAGTGGGACAAAAGTACTAATGGAGTATTTGAGGTAAATCAAGATTTGTTTAAGATGATGTGTGTTAAATAATTTCTAAAGAAGGGCCAAATTCTATACAATAGAAAGAAGAATATTTGCCTTCCATCATAGAGTAGTTTGGATGCCCATAAAAAAATTGAAGTATACCTAAGGAGATTTGGAGCCCCATATTTATTTCTAGGTTAGGCACCTAAGAATTAAGACAAAAATGAAAATAAATAGATATACAACAAATAGTCTATATGATAAGTTTAGTCTATATGATAAGTTCATTCCAAAATCTAGTTTGCTCTGAAATATATTCATCAAATGCCAATCCTAATGTCCAAACGATTGCAATGTAATCATTCATTAAGCTCCACCATCCATAAAGGTTGCATCTCCTCAAATCATTACCTCCACAGTAAAGCATATGAATTGCAAAGAAGAAAAATCCTCAAAAGAATGTTAAATGATGTCGGATGAATGTGCTCACGAAGTGGCAAGCCTGATCAAAGCGGCATATCCAGATATTGACCACTCTCTGTACTTTGACATTGCCCACAACACACACGCTGTGGTGTATGAGCTTCTCCACGGAAGATTGAACTCGTTGTGGTGCATCAACCATCCCGAGCCTCAATTAAAGGTGTGGCGTATTTCTTTACCAGTATATTTAGGGACATGCAGTCAGAACTAGGCAATGCTTCCCCTTCTTGAGTGATATAAATGCTTTCTGAGTTGAATGTGCAAGTAGTTGGGGAGCTCGTCTCCTTTACATGATGTGAACCTAGTCATGTGCAGGGGAAGTCATTGATCGTGAAAGCGGACAAGAAAGCGTTGAAGCAGCTGCACAAGTAAGCGGAGCTCACCTGGCCGCCCGCGTCGGCAAAGCTTATGCAATCCACCACGAGCACCTTCATCCACGCCATCTTTGACCGGGAGCCGCTGCCGTAGTTTGTGTGGAGCTTAGTGGTGCTGATGGACGAGACTGTGCATTCCACGACGCCACATGGCGTGCGTAGCACCGACATGTGCATTGCGGACGCGGTCGTGGCGAAGCGGGGGCTCTGGGCGATCAAGGCCGCCCTGGAGGAGTACCAGACGGCGTGCGTTCCGACGGCTGCCCGGGTAGTGTTGTTCTCCCGGAGACTCGGACGGCTCAAGCAAAGGCTTGTGAGCGCGGGCTTGGACTGGGTGCTTGCGGACAGCCGCAAAAGGAGCAGTTGTTGTAGCGGGACATGCAAACTTTCAGTCGTGCAGGAAGTAGGTGAGAGACGTGGGAAAGCGTTACAGGGGCTTGTCTCCGGGGGAATGTCAACGACGAGACCGTGTGAGCAGCCGAAGAACGCTCGTTGTGAGCGTTGAGTAGTGAGAACAGAGACAGGACCTAAAATTAGCAATTATTTTAAACATCAATTTTTTCTTTTTAAAAATGGATTTTGAAACAAGATTTTCTATATCAAAAATTTCTATGGTTGCATTTGTTAACCCCTAAAGGACCATTGTCCCCTCGGGGGACAAATGGGATTTCGGGCAGATACCTACGGGTTGAATTTTTGTCATGCTGCTTTGAAACTTTTGTGGAAGATAGAAAAATTGAAGAGTTTCGTGTGAATATAATTTTTTTTTCATTTGGTGCCCGGGAACAAAAGTTATGCCCAAATAAGCTCAAAACAGGGGAGAGGGGGCAGCAAAAAAAAAATTGAAAAAATTTGATTTTTTTTTTTTCAATTTTATTTCTCATAGATTCTATTTTTTTCTACCCGAAAAGATTTGATTTGTTCTATTTGGATTTTTTATGAGAAAGTTATGGACAATCTTGTTTTTCGGGCAATTAGAACATCTTGAAGTTCTTGAAAAAAATAACTTGTTGGATTCATTTCTGAATGCAAATTTAACAATTTTAGAAAAAAAAATTGCACATGGTTTAATTTACTTTCTAGAGCAATCTCACCACTGGGATTAGTGCTATTTTATTCCAACTTAGAGATATTAATGTTTTATTATCTTGTACCTACATCTACTTAACAATTTTTTTAGAAGTAGAAATTTAGTGTTTTTCTTGAATTTTTTTTTCTTGGAATCTCAACTCAATTATCCACCATAAATATTTAAAGCTCAAAACTTTGTAGTGTAAAAATTTTTAGTTAAGAAGGTTCAAAGTCAAAACATCCAGTCCCGTAATGTGCAAAAAAACTGGTTTTCTTCACTTTAAACGCAGATATCTTGCAGTCTATGCGGTCAAAAATTCTGAAATATTTTCCACATGTTCTCATACTAGTAAGGGATAAGATCCTACGGTTAGATGTGCAAAAAATCTAAATTTTCAAATTTTTTTACTCTTTGCTAAAGGAATGGCAGTTTTGAGTGTTTTTTGGCTCAGAAAAGGCCTTGATCCTTTAGGGGTTAAAAAATAAATTATTGGTGAAGCTTTAGACTTGGCTTTAGAGATGAGTATTTTGAAAGAGGTTTGGCCCTAAACAAGATGGTCCTTTAGAGGTTAAAGTTATTTTGTACTCTGTAATTGATAGGATTTTTTTTTCCTTTTTGCTTTGAGATTTAAAATTCATTTCCATGGGTCATGTGCCCACAGTTTTAGGGTGCAAAATAATCCAAGCATGGAAGGCATGACAGGCACCATTGCATGATGTCTACAGTACCTACCCCCACTACAAATGATGGTATGTGATACAAAGGCATTGAGCATGGAAGGATTTTTTTGCATCTAGACGACTTGTCTTGTGGTGGTTTTTTTTTTAAACAAATGGACAATTCCACTGATAAAGGAAGAGTACACAAAAACAGAGAACAAGTCCTTGGCGGAGCATTCTTTTTTGAATTTCCAACTACCCAATAACACCCACTAAAGATGAGCAACAACATCTACAAAGCACAATTAAAACCATCTTGTCCTATGGTTTTGTGTACTATTCATTTTATCAATAGAAATTGTCCATTTGTTTAAAAAAAAAAGGAACATGGAAGGCATGATAGGTCGGAAGCCACATCATCTACACTAAATAGTGAAATTAGGTTGCCTCTTCAATTAGGTTGCCTTACCTCAAGAAAAAGAAGAAGAAGAAGAACACCAGACCCCTATGGGTACCTCAAGAAAACTACTTTGAAAGCCATCAAAGTCATCAAATTTTTCTACAAATATTTTTGTTTGTACACATGGAAGTTTATGAATCCCAGCTACAACAATATTTAATTTAAAAGTAGTGAATTTGTATAAAGAAACAAAAAATATTTATTTAGTGTGGCATGTCGAGAAATTAGTGTGGGGCAACATAATTTCACTGTTTAGTGTAAGTTAGCTATCACCGCTACAACAAATGCTGGTGAATCATATTGAATCAAAGAGCATGTACGCATTGTGTTGTGCGTGATTCAATAAGCTTCCAAAAGACTCCGTGAAGGAAGCTTGACGAATTCCTATGGCGACTATCTTGGTTTTACGGTTTACGAAGGGTGGGAAGCGTGGAGCTCCGTACTTGCAGCGATGGCGACAAGCTCGTTCATCTTCTTCTGGCGTTGTTCTTGAAAATGGACCTCGTTACCCTGCCGCTAGCTCCACGTCTCCAATCCATGTCCCTTCTCCGCCATGCCCCTCAGGTTAGCATTCTCTCCCGAATTTTCACAATGCCTTGGTCGCTGACTACCGTTTGTTTAGGTTAGGGTTTCGAGCTGGTGAGGGCTCAAACTCGGCTGTTGACTCCGTGATTAGAATGTAGTCTCCTCGGGGTTTTCTACAAGGAGGTTCTGGATTTGGTGATTGATAGTTGTGATTTTAGGGTTGGAGGCCATATCGTTGGGCACACATATTCTAATAGAATAGTTCAAGCATCCTTTACTGAGTGTGTTCGATGGTTGTGATTCTTAAAGCTTTGATGTGCCTGATCGTGAATGCTATTATTGTCGCCTTATGGATTTTACATGGCATGATCTATCTAATTCCGGCTTTGTTAGTGCGTGTCTGTTCTATCCAATTTTTTTAGTGTGGCTCTTTGATCACATGTTTCATGTGATTCTTTCAGACGTAGGGTTCCAGGGGAGGGTGTAGGGTTTAGCTCCAACCTTGTGCGTCTTTCTTCTTTGATCCATGCGCTGGGTATATAATCTTACGCATGTGCAAGTAATCCTCTCATTCTTGACGGCTGGCGAGGATTTTGTATATCATTTTTTATTTGAAGAAGGAGGAACTGTTTTTATTCATGGTTCGTTAACGCGAGTTCTGTCAGTGGGTGCCGCCTTGACTTTTTGCTTTTTTAGGTTCCTTTGATTTTTGAGAAGGGACAAGGGGTGTTTTTCTTTCTGTTGTATAATCTCGTAGGTCTTTGCTTTTATATTTACTTGCTAGACGCGACGCTTCAGTTGGGGGTTGGCACGGGGACGCTTTGACTGGTTTTTCTGGCCATCGGTATCTGCCCATTGGCACCGGAGAGGAGACTTAAGACGCCCCGACTGATATGTGTTGTTCACTATTTTGGGATTCTTTTCTTTTTCCTTTTTTCTTTGGTTGGCGCATGGGTTTCTAGTTTCTTCGTGGATGGCGATCGGTGTGAAGATTAGTGGATACTTGCTTTTGGTTTCTGTGTTTGGTTTAGAGTGTTCTTTTGAGTAATCAATTAGTGAGTTGATTTGAGTTGTGGCTGTGTCGATTCTGTTCAGTAAGAGCACATGATGGTGTTCATCGTGATTGGATCTGTTTTGTGTCTTCATCTCACGAGATTCTTTGTGCATTTTGATTGATTTTAGGATTTGGTGTGTTGTATCCGTGCCCTGCCTTAGTTGCTTGTCATAGAATGTCTCCAAGAGAGCCATTTACCTAGCGGAAGCCAACAGTAATGGGGAATGAGAAAAACTTATCAATGATCCTAATGGTAAGAAGAATGAGGATTGAGGCAAGCTGCCGTCAGAAATCTTCTTCTCTTGCAAGATCGATTCTAATTAGGAGCCTTCTTTGAATGAATAGTTGATCTTCCAGTGTTTTAGAATTACGGAGTATCGCTCTTCACTGTCTTGTATCCTTTCTGTAGCTTGACTCCTTACTTTCAATGAGTTTTGGTCTTGAGTATTGTCCTAACCTAAACTGAATAAGTTCTGCGATTACTTGTTTCTTGTCAACTTCACGCTCTCCTTGTTGGCACATTTCTCTTCTTGAATCTTGACGTAGTGATCGTGGGGCCTTATTGACCTTCAATCTGAGATTTGGAAACCTAGAAAAGTTCTTCCTCCCAAGCAAGGGTTTGGAAAGTACAAGAGGGTTCAACATTTGAAAGTTGTCACTTGATAGCACTTCTCTTTCAATTGGCTCAAGCTGGTCTGATATAATCTTCTTCGAACTCGAGTGTTATCGTCGTCCTGCTTGCTTTGAGAAAGTTCAATGTGAACAGCTTGTTCAATGCAATCTAGTTAATGCCTTTGCGGATTCTCTGTGTGCATGCATCCGATATTCTTCTTACAGTTATGGAGCAATCGCTTTCTTGTGGTTTGGAGTGTATCATATTGAGATATTTTAGTTCCCCCCCGCCCGCTTCTAACCCAATCACTTAATCCGCTTGCATTTTGGCAATTTGTCAGGATATATTATTACTGTCGTGAAATTGTGCTATTGTCATTCTAGGTGTGGAATATCTTTGAAAGCCTTTATATTTTCTTGAGTCCATATATCGTGGAATCATGCTTTCTCCTTCTCCTACTCTTCATCTGATTCTTTTCACTCTTTCATTTTGGAGCCCAGGATTGCCCGCTGTAGTTAACTGGAGAAGGAAATGTGCTGCATTATTATACTTTTTTCGTCCCCAGATTAGAAAGACGAGAGTGCACAATTCCCATTGATCTCGTTTAAGTACAGTGTGGCTTGTCAACCTTCATACTTTGTGAATATTAATGCTGTCCACAGAGCTCAATCGATTGCCTCTTCCAATTTCTTTGAGATCAATTACTTTGAACTTATATTTGGATACTGTGATTCTTAGTGACCTTGCATTATAATTTTTGTGAGAGGTAGTTATTTTGTTTCGTAGATGGTATTTGAGATTTGAATTTTTGCATACTCAAGGTTCTCTTCTGGGAAATCGGTGATGACTTCAGGCGTGAATTTATATCGAGGAATGTAGACCAAGTGGTGAGGTCATACTCGAGTGTGGCAGGCTCTGCTCATCGCTGTAAGTTGTGTAATTGCGAGGGTTAGGTCAATGATCTTGCAACGTGAGGTAGACTAGGTGCAGATTAGACTTTATCCAATTTGATGTTTGATTGAACCATTGTGTCAGATGTCCCGTTAACGGGAAGCCTTTTTGAAGATATCTTGTAGATTGCATTCCATTGTAATTTGGCAATTGTTATCACTATTGTAAGATCTGTTGTAGGCACTTTTTTTACCCTCTATTTCTTTGCAAAAGTTGCTTTGAAGATTTGGCAAAGTTAGTTATTAGTTTATTAGTTCATTATTTTGGTAGTTTCAATTCAATTTCTGGCAACTTGCAACATATATTTGTTGAAATCTGGCTAAATAAGTGCATTTTCTTTCTTGAATTTCCCCTAGGCTTGTAACCAGATCCAAAACTTATAAAATCTTGGCCATATTTAGCACCATAAAGAAAGACTGGTCTAGCATGTTTGTCATCTATCAATCATCGTTTCTGTTGAGCTCTTTCAATTCTGCTGTTGTTGCGCAGATCTTGTCAAATAGCTCATCGAAAGGCATACCTTCACCTCACATATCTTGATGTCTTTCCTGAGGTGAAACCAATACCTAAAACCTTCATTTTGATGATTATAGTTCTTCTAGACTGAATTCATTTTATGGATAGTTGTGCTTGCCAATTGTTAATGAAGTGATCTATAGGGTTAGGACTACTGGGATCTATTCAGAACAACGGATTAGTCGTGAATCAGGATTTGTTTTTTCTATTGAACAACAGCTCACGAAAGTGTGATCAATATTGAGAGTTTAAGTAACCCCACACATGTGCAAGTAACCCTCTCAATCTTGTTGGCTGGCTAGGAAAATCTATTTCATCTTTATTTGAAAGAGAAGGTAGTGCTTTCATGCAAGGTTCATTAATGCGTGTTTTGTGGGTTTCCTATGTTCAGTTGGTGGATGTCGTAACAGAACGTTCTCCGTCTCCAATTTCATCTTTTTCGTTTTGAAAGTTTATGGTAATTTGACATTTTGACTGCTCTTTCCTTTCCGAGAATTTTGTGGCATATATTAGACATGTGATTTCATCTTGGCAACATAAAACCAACAAAATTCACTCAATCTTAGAAAAGAAGTGGAGGATAATAAATATTGGTGCAAGGTTTAGGGTCATGGTCCTTCAGACGGTTACTTGAACAGAATTGGAGAGAATATTCACAGTGCAACGTGTTGCAAACTCTTATCGCTAACAAGCATCACGTTTGCTCTTCTTTGGTGGACAGAGCCACCGCTGGAACTGAAGGGCTTGGAGGGCTTGGGTGTTGTTCATTCCTAGGAGTATTGTGGCAGTGGAAAAAAGATAACCTTCGTTGGATTTCGGTACCATGATCTACATTACATGAGCTTTTGTAGTGTGCATGGTTGCGATTGTGGTAGTCGGAATTTGATTTAAGCTTCGGGAAGAATATGGATCATTGAGAGTGTCAACATTGCACGTGTTAACATAACTCTACTATGTTTGGTGAATCCAACCATTGAGGTTAAGTACGTGTCATAACACAGCGGTGCAATCTCGTTATGGAAATTACACAGATTACATTTAGGGTTGGGTGTGCATATATTAATCCTCTCAAATATGTAGGCTCTATCGTGTTGTGCTCTTGTTCATAATTGCAGGCAGCTAGTAGGGACTGTTTAGACTTCAGGAATTTTATAGGGTTTGGTTTTAGATTTTTTTT
This sequence comes from Bryoerythrophyllum caledonicum, assembly GCA_963971425.1. NCBI lineage: Eukaryota > Viridiplantae > Streptophyta > Bryopsida > Pottiales > Pottiaceae > Bryoerythrophyllum > Bryoerythrophyllum caledonicum. Next base: position 25,733,077 of record OZ020519.1, on the reverse strand, counting down.
TCTCTTGTTGGCGTGGTTATGCGAGTCAAGAAATGCGAGGATGAAAGGATTCAAATTTGATGTTGAATTGAACCATCAATTATAGTTCCACTGGGTGGATAGTTTTCTTTGGAATTTAGAGTTTGCAGGAGGTGAAGCGATTCTATTTTGCATGCTATGATGTCTATTTTTAGGGATTAGAGTGTGTCTCGGATTGTGTTTATTTTTTCTGTTTGTCTTTTACTTTTAACTTTTAGATTTGTCTTTTACTTTTAACTTTTAGATTTGTCTTTTACTTTTTACTTTTTCGTTTTGGATGTGAATTGATTCCTACAGTATATAAATAAGAGTCTTTGTTGACATTTTGTGGAACTTGGTATGTTTGCAGATAGCCTTCAAGATGTTGGAGTATGATTCTCCAAAGGTTCAGAGGGTTGTAACTCCTTCTCCTCTACGTGCAACTCCAGCTCAGTCAAGGAGGCAGCTTCGTGATTTGTATTCAAGCAACCCTCCTCGTTTCCTATTGGATGCCCTCGAGAAGGTTTCGGACACAAGTGTCCCTAGCGAATTGCCGAAACATTTCTTGCGCGACTTCCCATTTCGAGTGGTTCGTGGACGTTCGGATCCCACAAATGCACAGCTGTCGGAAATTGCATCTTACTTTCCAGGATGTACAGCTGTAGCTTATGCACCACCATATTTGGTGGTTTCATGGCCAAGGGAGCAAGCGAAGCCTTGGCCATTGACTGTAGGTGGCTTGCCCCTTTATTATGCTACACCGGATCGTCCACATCCACCCACTTATGCGAAAGGGGGGAGGTCTGCACCGATCATGAGGAGTGTTGATGATCGATTGAAGCCCTGGGAGTCTCCTTCCAACAATCTCATTGAAGAGATTGCAAGAACGTTGGTGGCGAAAGGAATTGGTTTAAAGTTATTTGGTTGGTGCGGGGTAAGGTGGTATGCCGAGGTGGTTTCAACAACAGATGGCATGAGTATGCCTAGCACCATATGTGGACTCCTTGTGGTGTGGGAAGTCTTTTCAGGTTTTGGAGAATCGGCACGGAGGTCCATTATGCCAAGTGAGCATATCATCGACGACACATCCTACAAGCCAACACTTAGGCCAGGGGTTCTCCTTGAGTCGACAGGTGGAGCCGGTACCACTTCCGGAGTTCCATTGAAAGGGCCCAATGGTGAGTGTTTTTTTACAGTTGCTCTACATGGTTTCCAGTTGCGTGGAGACCAAGAGGTGCATCATCCATGGTGTATGAGTGGAGACACCTTGATCGGCCGTGTGCAAGATGGCAATCCCTTTCCTGGGTCAGACATTGGCTTGGTTGCATTGCAAGATGGAATGACATATTCGACGGTGTCTTTCGACGGCGAGGAGGTGGATGGCACTAATTTGGAGGGCTTTGTCAACTCTGAAGATCTGGGTATCGGCGAGATTCTATCCATGGATAGTCCTTACAATGGACGGTGTGAAGGTATATTGGGATGGAGGGGAGTTAATGTGATTGATCCTGTTGATCCCAAGCATCCGGAGTTCATTTATTTGCAGGTCTACATGGTGTATTTTGGTAACGGGGCAAGTGATGTCAAACCTGGGTCATGTGGTAGTGCCATTTGGAATGATCAAAATGAGGTTGCAGCCTTTTTCCGATGGTATGATCCAGTTTCTGCAATAGCATATGCTCCAAGTGTCGATGCCCTCATTGAGGCTAGGTATACTCTTGAGGCAATCCCATGAGGGTTGGGTTGGTTGAGGAATATAATTGTAAACTCCGTGTTTGTAGTAAATTTGTTCTTTCATGTGAATTGGTCTTCTTCATGTCAATCTTTGTAGTCAACTATTCTTCTTTTCTCATTAATCTTTTAGATGTGAGATCATTCTCATTGTGCTGGCAATTAGAAGATATTGAATTGGATGTCCAATAGTGCTGGTTGCTCTTGCAAATAGCCTGGTAATGAATTGAATGTCCAATAGTTGTGGTTGTGCTTGGGATTAATGTTGAGTAAGTCTAAATGTGTCCTTTTCCAGTTCACATTCTTGAAGAATATTGTTGGTTTGTTAAAATCCAAATTCATTAAAGGAATTTGTTGTGTTTTTTCATCATTTTTTTCATCCTTCATTGTGCATTGTTTTCTTTTTCATTTTTGACATTCATTTTCACTTGGATCATATTACTATATTTCCTATTTCTTACATAGAATTTCCATTTAGTATAATTAAAAACTGAACCAAAAATTTATAATTGCATCGTTGCTGAATAATTTGTGATTACACGAAAATCGATCAGTATTAGGAAACCAATTCACATTGCCAACAATCACCAACAACTAGATTTGTGATGCGTGCAAAACACTTCTCTGTCAATGGCGAGCAAGACAAGCAGAGGGACCTCATCAAGCACAACTACACATTCAACATCACAGCGAAGAGCCAATACAAGCGCCAGAGCTTAGCACCTGCTAACAAATGTCGGCCGCTGATGTCCCGATCTTAAAAACAACAACAAACTCTGTTGATGATTCAAACCAAAGCAGGTGCAAATCCTCTTGAAGCAAGTATGCCGGGAGCGGATCTCGTGAGCTTCAAGGTAACAACCCCAAACTCCGTCGATGCTCCGAAACAGGTATGTGATGCAAACCCTCTTAAGTGAAGCACGGGTGGCAGGGTTGGGATCTCGTGAGTACAAAGGGAGAACGGCGAAGCTGGCGATGCTCCAAACCAGATCCAGACTCCAGAAGTAGATACCTAGCTCGCAAGTGAGGCAGCCGAGGGTTTCGGGTACTCAAGTAGGACTGGGTGGAGATGGCCAGCGGTACAATATGATTTGAAACAGTGGTGAAGCCTCTTCCCAATCTGGCTTGCCCTTGATCCTGTGAGCCTGAAGATAACACCACACTTCGTCAACGCTCCGAAACAGGTGCACACTCGGACGTGGACTGAGATGCAAAACCCTCTCAAACATAGCAAGGGTGTGCAGGGTGCGGATCTCGTGGGAGGAAGCGAAAATAGTGACGTTGTCGATACAGGTGCAAACTCCAGAAGCAGAAACCCTCGCAAGTGAGGCATGTCGAGGATGTGCAGTACTGAAGTAAGAGTAGGCGGAGATGGCCTTCGGAGAGTGTAACCTACCTCTTTACATCTCTTCATGTAGCTCACTTATTCAGGACGCCGACCAACGAGGTGCACAGAACGTCAACACATCGACGCGACGAGGGATACAGCAGGAAACTTACAGACTCTAGATCCAGATCCACGATTGCGAAGTGGTGGACGAACTCTCAAAGAACTAGACTCCCGTCATTGTTACACTGTAACCAATAGCTTTACAGATGGTAATGATACACGACCACAGCTAGTACTGTAGCTTCTGTTCTTCCAGGGCGTGTAGATGGGCAAAAGAAAGTCCTCTCATCAGGTGTATGGACAAACTACCACCACCAAGTGCACACAGAGATACTAGACCACGTCGAATAGTTTGCCACATGTCAGGGTTCGATAATAAGAACTTACCGGGCCAAGCAAAGAGCAGTGCTGAAACTTCGATCTTCTCTCCTCCGACGCACTCCGAAGTTGCACACAAGGCTGTCACGTACCAGCAAGTCGGTATTCACCAGCATCAACACATCCGATGCAGGAAGCTCTCCCAAACGCGTGCAAGGCTGCGGACTGAACGAAGGTAAAGTAAGGGGCAGAGCGGAGCCAAAGTCTTCCGAGGGATCCGAGGAATACTGTAACACGGCTGTGGAACAATGCAACTGTAGAGTGAGGAATCATGCTGACTCCATTATTTGGTTCCAGAAATGGAGAAAGGTGTGCTGTAATTTGATTCTGGATCGGCTCAAATCGATGAATATGGTAATACCTCTCTTTTTTAGAGAAACCAAACGTCACTGGTCCACACGTTGCCACCCCAAGTCCGGATGAAGGCGTTCTTCGCCTTGAATGACGAAGGTCGGAATCGTCGCTTCGACCGCCGCGAACACGCCGATCCACTCCCCTGGGAGCGTGTGATCATTGGTCCTCCTGATCATCGGGCTCCAAGTATTCCACAGCTGTTGAGTGAGCGTCCGCCAGGCTCCCCTCTCCGAATCAGTGAGTGCAAACCTTACTTGGCTTTCATCAAAGCTGAAAAACCTCGTGCCATTCCAGATGTCTTTGTACTGCCGCATGCCTTGACTGTGCAGCTCCCGAGCCCTTGCTCGAGCAAACCCAGGACCAATCGTCTGGGTGTTCGGACAGAACCATAAGCTGCAGCCCAGGAATTCTTCCATCGTCGATGGAGGCACGTATTTCAAGGTGGGCAGGATCGTTTTCCATGCGGTCGTCACCCTATTCCACACATTCGACCCTTTCCTAGCCTGATGTTTTAGCAATGTGAAGTACTCTAAGCTCTCGTCCCACCTGCCGTTCACAAAAGGTTGACCTGAAGCCAAACGGAATCTGAGCAGATCTCCATGCTGCTCTTCTACGGCAGAAGTGATATGTTGATCTGGGATCCTGACCGATTCAAGTGGGATGGCGAGATTCCGATCATGAACTTTTCGGCACGTACGGGTCGCATGCTTCTTCAGAGAAGGCATTGCGTCCCTAGCGTGACTGAAAATAAATGGAACGGGATCCTGCCGGCGTCGTTTAAATTGAAATGGCTCAATATTTGGGATGCTGAGCGAGCCAGGAAGGAGGCGGGCCTCATGTGGTCCATCTGGCACAAGGCCGTCGCGATTAATGTTTGGAGAGGCCGGACTCACAATTCCGTTGATCAGAGCTGCCAGCTCTGCGTGCACGCGACCCCTGAGACTATACTTCATAGATTTTGGGACTGCAGTTCGGCAAAAGAGACCTGGACCTGGGGCGCCAATTTACTGGTCTGCATGGTGCCGAATCATACCAACAGTCGGAAGACCCACAAACACACTGGTAGTCTCGTTGACTTTAATAGCATTGAGTGGCGCAGCCGCAGGGGCGTTCCTAGACGGAACATTCTTAGGCAACGTGTTAACCTCCAGACCGATCGTCATCTCCCGCAAGGGAACCCGGAGGCGAACAGCAGGGAGGGCAGCCTTGAATTTTCCCTGGCCGAAAGCAGAGACGTGGACAACACCAGGGACGGTTCTCAACCCCGTCCTTTCACCCCGACTTGGAAGCAAGGAATTTTTGGGCATCGTATCTCGAAGCGGTTCACTCCGATTAGCAGAATCTGGCTCTTGCTTCGTGGGATCATTCTTTGGCAGATTTGGTGCGAAAGGAACGACTATGTGTTTAATGACATTAAGTGGACTTGCCAGAAAATGAGAGCGAAGGTCTGGCTTGGTCTCATTGACTACGGACGTGTTGCTTGGTCTAAAGTTCAGGCCAGGAGTAATTTGGCTCCGGAGAAGAACTCGAAGTTCGCTAAGCGGTTCAAGAACCTCTGGTGCTGCAACGAGGTGCTGGCTACGTGGGTGGATGAGAGGCCGCGGTGGAACCTGTCGCCTTGTGATTTTAGGTCTTAATCTAGGAATTACCCCCTCACTAACTCTCTTTGTTGGTTCCGGTGCCTAACCGGCCTCGCCGGACCTGGCGGGGTCTGCCCGGTCCCTTTGTGTTCTTCTGTTTCTTGCAGTAAAGGTTCTCTTTACTTGTGTCAAAAAAAAAAAAAAAAAAGTACCCGTCCAAGGTGTCTCCTCATCTAGGTAATTTGCTCCCGAATCGTCCCTGAACTGTACGCCTTCGTTTTACCAGTTACTTCTCTCAGTTGAAAAGTGGATAAGAGAATGGTTTTCATTTGATGGGTCTGTTTTCATGTTGGCCTCAAAGTAAAAATTAGATGATACGATGACGATCTGTTGACATAGTACAGGTTGTTGTTACCAGCCGGTCCACGATGCGGTCTCACAGGATATCAGCAGGCACGTTGTGACGCAGTTATTGGCTACCCTTGAGAAGAACAAGATCTGAATGTCTTGAATGTCAGACTCTGAACACATTCCATCACGGTGAGCATGACTTCCTCATGCTCTAGACTTCCTCATAGCTCTTGGATCTGTAGTCTGGATGTGTACGAAAGCCTACAACTCTTGCTGTAGTAGTCCACAAGGGGCTGCAGGAGGCATTACCACATGGTAAACCAGCTGTTTTTCTCTCCTTATTTAGCAAAGAATAACACTAATGTGGTAAAGTCACCCCATGTGGGAAAAATGCGACAGTACCACATGATTTTCGTGAATCTTCAAGGAATTTTCACATGGTAAATTGTTTTATTTTCACATATGATAATTTCTTCAATATTCACATAGGGTTCCATTTCAATCTTCTAATTTCAACTAAACAATTTCAATATTTTCAGTCCATGACTTCAGAACTTAGCTAGCCATGCCCACAAAATACGAACTCGAATTAGTCCTAACTAGTGGATAGATAGATTAACCATGTCCACACAAGTAACTCTCTTGAAGCCACCTCCACTACTTATACCCCTCCCTTCACTTGCCCGAGACAATCGATATGGGATAAAGAAGCAACCATGATTTCACACATGGAACATTGACACATGACTTTTCTCACATGACTTTCACACATGATTTGCACTCATGGTAATGTGATATGTCAAAACACAAGCAATTACTTTCTTAGCCTTTTTTTTGCTCAAGGAATGCAAGTTACCACATGCTCATTAGGCATACCTAGGAAAAGTGTGGTGTTTACTATGTCTTCAAGTGGTAATGCCTCCTGCGGCCCCTTGTGGTCAACAGGTTCATTTCTCGGCGTTCTATTCGCAGCTTTATCAGAGCTCCTCCAAAACGAGGTCTGTGAGAGCATCTGCACCGCGGGGTAGCTTTATCACAGCTCCTTTAAAACTTTGTCTCTGAGCATCCCCAACGCGTCCGCGTTGTGGTTGGTGCGCCCGGCAGGTTGGTGGCGTCTGTCTCCACACCGCGACTCCGCCACTGCAACCGCGTCTCCGCCACTCCGACACTGCAATAAGTGGAAGGGAAGAGAGGGAATGTAAGTGTGTAGTGCAGCTGCATGCAAAGGCATACTGGCATCTGACGCAGAGTAGCACAAACGTCACTCATCAGGTTAGCAGCTTCATGTAGAAGTGGCACCACTCATGCAATGTTCACGTGTACACTCATCCCTCCCATAAGTTGTAGCCAAATCTAGCGGGTGTGGATGGAGGTGGTAAGAACTTGATAGAGGTTGAAAGTTAGTGTTGGTTTCAGTAGAGGACTTGGTAGCTTCTACCCACGTCCCTATCGTTATACTAGATTGTCTTTGATAAGAGCTATGTGGAAATATTTTTTTAATTTGTTTCTAGTTTAAAACTCCCTTGTTAGTATCGCTATCACCTTTGATATTATCATTTTTATTTTTATTTTTAAATGTAGTGTAACTCTGACAACACCAAGATGAACAAATGAATAAGTGCATCATAGAGGTGACATTTACCGTTGTTGAACGTGTCTAGTTACTTTATTTTGAAAGTATATTTTGTGGGATCTTGTTACACCATGAATTTGTCGATTGCTTTATTTCATTTATCTTTTAAAATTGGCCTATGGATCCAATTTTTTGTAATTTGTGTTATTTGCAGTATTGACAAAATTAGGCAATCGAGTCAGGTTCTATGTGTGCAAAATATACTCACACGAGAGAGTAAGCAATCAATCCATGTTGATTCCAATGACATTTTTAAGGTCAAAGACGGTTTTTGCTTACATTTCACACATTTGGAACAGAGTTGTGAATTAGATTGAGTAATATTTGCATCAAGTTTGAATCTTGCCTTCCGTTGTTTGAATGCCTTGTTTATTAATTGATGGTGGTGTGTGTGGTTTTAGGTTCTGGTGACTAGTTTGAGTTTGTGAGAGTTTTTAGATTTGAGATTTTGCAATGACTAGGTCTGGTTTTTCAATCAGGAGGTTGATTGCAATGTTATGAGGAAGAAATTAGTTCCAGGTGTCACATGATACTAGGTGTGACATGTTTCTATTTCTATCTTTATTTTTGTTATTTTAATCATGTTATTTTGTTGTTTTTATTTTTGTTTCTACCTTTATTTTTTATGATATCACATTACACATAAATCCTCTAATGGTGACAATATCAAATATGTCACACCTTGTGTATATCACGCTTTTTGGTTAAACGGAGGGTGTGGTATTATCAAGGTTAGACTGTACATTTCACTTTGTAAGGAACCAAATACTTTTGGTGATCCATACTATTATTATACTAGGTCCACATGGCAATAGTCGGGAGTTTGCTCAGAAAGTGGCAAAGGAAGACAAGGGTCTTATCGGAAAAAATAAACTCTAGAATCCATCAAATCATCCCTCCTTGTGTTCAACTATTATTGTTGAAGCTAACATGAATAGAAATTGGATTGGGGGGTCCACTCAATTAAGTCCTTAATCCCTAGAGGCCCATTTAACTTGGGGGACGCTTTTCATTTTGGACAAGTTCCTAAAATTTGAAAAGTATTTTTAAGTGTATAATGTTTATACTAGATTTTCCCTGATAAGAGGTTTGTGGAATTTTTTCAAATTTTATTTTGATTTGTGACATGAAAGTTATTAGTCTTCAAAGTAAAATTGGGGACTTTAGGCAACTCCAAAATCTTTGCTAGAAGTTTTCATTGACATTGAGGTTTTCATACATAATATAGAGAATACTACCTTCTTTGAAGTTGTCAAATCAAAATATTCTTGTCTTTAGTGTAAAATAGCACTTTAACCCAAGTCAAACATTTTCACACATTTTGGGCAAGGGGAGAAAACAACTTCAACTTTCCTTTATATTACCTAGATATCTTCATATATCTCACTTTTTATTTCTTTCAACAACAATACTTGGTCAAAACCTTCTTATTGACCGTTTGGATTATCATTCTAAAACATATTAAGTTCAACAAAAATAAAACATGAAATGACAAATTTTGAACCTCCACTCATTGCACAGTTGTTTTGAATATGCTCCACCCTTCTCTACCTCTAAAACTTGGCGTATAGGGAACTAACATTATGCTCAACACAATGGTAATAAATTTACTAGACCTTGTATAGTGCAAAATTTGATTACAAATGAAGTCAAAGTTTGCTAATCCACTCAATGTTGGGAAGAAAATGAACCATTTTCTTGACTTCAAACACTATAATCCTCATATCCATGCGGTGGATTGCAGACAAAAAAACTATGGTAAGTTCATACAAAAGTATATTTTGAGATCTTATAGTTAAAAGACCAAAATATTCCTCAAAATTAGATTTGCTTGCCACTTTTTGGTAATGGCAATTTTGGAGGGTTTCTTGAGGGAATAATGCCTTGGGCCTCTAGGGGTTATTGTGACCCCATCACAAAGGAGTAGGTAATGAACGTCATATCATGGAAATTTAGCTCAAATGAAATTATTTCACTTCATCTCAAATCTCCATTTCTAAAACCACAATGATTGCAACATATATTAACCTCAAGTGAAGTGAAGGCATTTTCTACGTCATTATTTATTGTAGGGGCCTAGCCTCTATAAGGTTGGATGCCCTATAACCATTGGCTTAAGGAATAATGAGGAATTTTTAGTACTTGTACAACCCAAATTTTTGTATTGTCACAAAGCTCATGGTTCCATCGTATCATGGGCCTAGAGGTCTCAAGTCTGAAAGTTTGTGGTTTCAGAAAAACCCTTTGGAGTGCTCAATATATGTTTCTCTATATATATAACAAAAAACAATTTGCTAGTATGTATTTGTTTGGAATATCCTTGGGTTCTGGAATGGACAAATTTCATCCAAAAGATGTGTGATGGATGAATTTTTATTGGATGAGATCTCAATCAGAGAGGGAGGAGCAAGCGGCTGTGGGAGTTGATGGGGTGCTAATGGAGAAATCCAATGATAATGAGATTTTAAAGAAATGGGGTGCTATTGAAGAATCATCCACTTGGTGGATGATGGGGAGTCAGTGCCAGCGCTGATGAGGGCTTCTTTATCTGCTGCTAAATTGCGCAATCTATTAGAGTTTTCCTAAAAGTGCTTTGTGAAGGGACAAGTCAGGAGGAATATGGTGCCAGACAATATGAGATGTACAACTGAAAAAAAAAAAAAAAACATGAGGAAATTTCATATCGTCTTTTTCTGCACCAATGAAATGCTTTACAATTGATGTTCTTGGGCCCTACCCCATGCAAGCTTAAGTTCCCCCATAGTACCATGAGTTCTCAAAGGGTTGACCAATAGTTCCCCCAAACCTTTCCCAAGCCAAGACACCATGTGCATGTAGTCGCGGTTACTAACATAAGACCTTAAGATTCTGGGTACCTATCTTGTGTATTTTGGTGACTTTGAGGAAAACTTTATTGTGGTTTGAGAGGAGCAACGGTTGTGTGGTCGATGAAGAATCCGTTACGGTGTTGTTGAGGGTTTTATTGTAACAACTCTGGAATTTGTTGTGATTTGAGAGGAGGGGTGTTGGGTTGATGAGGAGTGAGCTGTGACGGAATTGCATTGATGGAGAATAAGTTTCGGTGTTGATCACTTTATATTTTGATATTCTTTGTTGATGGAACCTGCTGCTGAGTTGTGCAATTTGAGAGGAGCATTTCCTTTGATGGATGGTTGTTGATGAGACGAGTAGGGCAATGTGTGGGTATGCATTTTGCGGATTGGTAGGGTTTGAAGTCATTGGAATTGACAATTGTGTGGCGTGTCCATGTGAGAGGTGATCTTCTTTGTTGCGTCTGTGGATGATGAAGAGGACAGGGAGGTTAACGTTCGATTCCAACATCATGAAGTGAAGGTGTAGAAGGAGTTGTTTGGTTTTAGCCATTTTTGAATTTGCACCATTCTTTCTTGCTGAATCAATTTGATAATTCCTAAATTAAATTGATAGCGGGTAACCTTTCACGTTGTAGTTCATTTTCTGAAGAAATAATTCTTTGCAAGGATATTGGAGTTGGATTATGTATTCACTTCCAAGTCTTTGCACTACCTTTTGGCTCCGTTGAATTTTAGTATCATGAAGTGACAATGCAGTGAGAGTTGTGTAGGTTTTGCCATTTATGATGTTGTAAGATTTTTCTCACTAGGTTGGTCAAGTAGTTTTTAATCTATGATATATCAGACACTAGGGTATTTGGGGTATACAATGGGTATAGAAATAAAAAATCAGGTAGATAAAGTAAATAACGGGTAATAATGGATATTTGATTTTTGAATTTATATATGTTTACTTGACGGGGAATTGCCCTTGCACCATCGGGGACGACGGAGGTTCTACCCGTGGTTTATAATATTGGAAATTTGGACATCATGTAGCAAATTTAATGGATGTGATCTACACCTTGGAATTCAAGATTGTATCTTTGAGTTGTAAGAAACAAGACTAGTCCAATTGTAAGGCTTTGACCTATTTTGTTAGTGTGAAATAGATAAAAAAAAAATCAACAAATTTTATCAAATTTTAAAATATTTATTTGTTGAGGACTCGGGAATCATACCTAGACTTCTTCTTACTATACAATAACCCCCAAAGAACCACGACTCTTATTTTTAAATGACAAACTTCCAAACTACCATTTTTATGATAAAATAGAAAAATCTTGGCATATACGGTGATCTTCTCTACTTATGACTATAGGATCATGTTAAATTAGTATTTAAAAAAGACATCATTTGTAACTAATTTTTTTAGTGGTTTGACGTATTATAGTATACGAAGCTATTCACATCGTTTTTTTTGCACCCTAATTTTACGGTTTTAGCAAACTATGTTTCTTTGATGAAAGAATAAATCTCTTGTATACATAGTTGTAATTACTTACTATTGCAATCTATATGATGCAAGGTACTTGTCTACCAAATTTTAGGTGTAGTATAGGTATCTAGTACATTCAAAGCAATCTTGCAACAATCCAAGTTCAAATCATACAAAAGACATTTCATTTCAGAATCTTTGTAATCTCAACTTCTCATGAAATCATAATCTAAAAAATGAATAGTAAGATTATTGTTTCATCTTGAAGTACAAATAAAGAACAAAAAATATGGGAGCCAAACTCAACTTGGATAATGTTTGTAAATGTGGAAGAAAAAAATCTCACTACAGGGTGCTCAAAAACGTTGATTTGGGCTTTGAGTGAAATATTTGCAATGTGGAAAGATATTTTTTAGAGAATTGACAAGAATTTGAGATTGCTTGCTCATATATAAAACCACCAATTTGATGGCAAAGCATTGCAAAATCGCTCAAACTGCTTACCTAAGTTAGCAAATGATTACTTTTGGTTGTAGAAACTACCTTGGGTAGCAAAATGTTTTCATGGGTCTCTCTATTAACCCCCTACGAGCGTTGCACCCAGCCCGCACGCGGGCAGGGGCAGCCCCTCTCTCCCCGACCCTCCCCGCTCCCCAACCTTGGCCGTCCCCGAGGCTGCACGACCCCGCGGGCGCCCGCGGAGCCCTACCCACCCGCCCTGGCCCGGGCCCCCCGCCCGCCCACTCATCCACTCGCGCGAGGCTTTCATCCCCGCCTCCGAGCTCGTCGTCGTTCTCGTCACCCTCCACCCTCCCTCGTCGCCCCCGGCTTTGGTCCCTCATTCTCCCGGGAGCTGTTTTTCAAAACTCTTCGAATTTTAGGACAGGCTATGCCGGAGAGGGAACATTTGGGTTTCGGGGACGTCGTAGGCGATCGCGGGATGTGGGGCGCCTCTACGGCTTCGCTGCGCGTTGTGGGCTTCGTAAGTCACATAGTGATTGGGGTTTAGGGTGTAGTCAGCGTGGGGTTAGGGGGTTGTGAGGTGCCGGATGGTGTGGGAGCAGGGGGTTTAGGGGAGGTTGGGCAGGGTGTTGCATCGGCTTCGAAGTACTTCCCCACCGACAACAAATACCGGATTGGAGCGAGGTTGGG
>OZ020519.1:25498954-25720000 GCA_963971425.1 Bryoerythrophyllum caledonicum | reverse complement strand
GTGCATAAAAAAGGTTATGCTCCAAACTTCTTTTCCTCTTCTTTAACAAAAATCTCAAAAAGTCACAATAAATATGTATATGATAGGGAACTATCCATTCATAGACACGTGGTCCTTTAAAAGTTAATAAATCATGCACGTGCACATATTTTTTAATGATTAATTAATATCTAATAGATAGACTTGCATGAAATTCAAAGTAAAACAAACAAAATTGTATTCTTCAAGTAAACAAAATTAATTTTCAAATATCTTGACAAAGTATATGTAATGACATTTTTACCTTGAAAAATTGATGGCAGTAAAGAAAGATTGACTATGAGCTTGATAAGAGGAAGTGGGACAAAAGTACTAATGGAGTCTTTGAGGTAAATCAAGATTTGTTCAAGATGATGTGTGTTAAATAATTTATAAGAAGGTGTCAATTTCTATACAATAGAAAGAAGAAGATTTGCCTTCCATCGTAGAGTAGTTTGGATGCCCATAAAAAATTTGGACTATATCTAAAGAGATTTGGAGCCCCATATTTATTTCTAGGTTGAGCACTTAAGCATTTGTACTTTTCATGAAAGAAGTTCAAACAAGCATTTGATTGCTTCACATGGACAGACAAACATTTATATACATTGAAGTTAACATTTATACTTATTTCTAAAGATTTTTCCTTTATTAGTCTGCTTAGATTGCATACGAAGATGTTCCAATATATACACAAAATTAGAGCATAAGTTTTGTATGTAATAAAAGAAAGCAATGTAGACAAAACAATCGAAAATCTCTTGGGGACAAATTTCATTCAAGATTTAGACCAAAATCATTCTCCATATTTATTAAAAAATTACATAGAATGTGGCATTGTATTTGCATATGAGTGTATTTGATGTATTTGACAATGTATATTCCCGGGTTTTCCTTTAGAGAATTCCACAATTCCAAATTATCATTCAATTTTACAAAGTCTATGACTAATGTATGTTCAAATCCAAAGGTCACAATTTGCAATCTAGTTCCTCACGGGATTTAAGATTTGGCACACCTAGTGACCACAACCAAAACAAGTAGTTGCTTTGGCATTAAAAGGTTGAAACAACACTTATTGCATCATTTGTTTGTTTCCTATTTTATATATAGTGGTATTGTTGATATTGAGTATACAATGATACAAGAAAAGTGTGGCATTTTCATCCCGCTTACATTCTCTATTCATCTTCTTCTTATCCATAATTTGAATAATCCATCAAATTGATGTGCAAGTCTTACACTATTCGAGGATTTCCAAGGATTCCTAAGGATTTCCATGAATGTACATAATTTGTAATACAACAATCTTTCGCATTTCATCTTGATATTAAATTCCTAATGCACATGAATCCTATGGAATATGTTGCATAGTAGGCATCATAGATGTGTTTTATGACACGGCCAAAAACCAACCCACCATATATGCTCAACAACAACCAAAGCCCATGACACTCGACAAACAATGTTAAGTAAGCTTTCAATTTGGAAATCTTTGAGAAACCAAAAAGAGTTCCAAATCTCATGAATCAAATTGTTGAAAAATAAAACCAATGATCATCCAAGGGAAAAAATAGTTATGTGTGATTAAAGGAATGGCATGAATGATGGAATGAATCATTGTTGAGACTCAACAGTGATATATTGCAGTTTGAAGAGGCAGTCCAAGCATTGGTTTCAAAATGCCATGTTCTTCTAGATGTGCTGAAAACACCCAATTCGGGATAAATTAAAAAGTGCCCGGAAAAACAACAAAGACCAAAGGCAACAAATAGAAACCGGCACAAAGCCCAAACGCAACAAGAGTTGTTGGTTGCCATTGTGCTAGCTTGTGTTCTTCTGGATGTGCTAATCACACGTCACACATAACTTGGACTATTTTGAAGTTGTTTAAATGTCACAAGAATTTCAAACATTTTGTCATCTATGCAAATTGAAGATTGATAACTAGCATAGAAACTCAAACCAAATCACGCCGCCACAACATACACTTCATTCACAAAGCATCCAGTGGCAATTACACAAAAATTGCAAAGTTCATCCGTGTTGCAAGCATGGGGTGAAAGTCCACTAAGGTGGTATATTTATAGTGTCACAAATGGTTTTGGAAAGAGCCACGAACCTTCTTTTGCTGCATAGTGCGAATGTGGGATCGATCTTGGAATTCTATTGATGGAATGTGATAATTGCCTTGATTTAAAGTCTATGAACCTCAAAAATGTTGAGTTTTGATTTACGATTTGGCCAATATAGGTATATCTTTCATCAGTATATACCTGTCACAAGTATATGGCATTTGCCAAATATACTTATTTTGAGAGTTCTAGGAAGTTAAACACTCCAAAAGGTTTGGGACACATTCACGCCATAATGTTCATATATTATAATTGAAAACTCTATATCAGAAACTTATTCTTACTTTTATTGCTAAAAAACGAGATATTTCTTCAAGGCTCCTAAAATAGGACTCAATGTTGATTTTTTCTTTGATTTCTTATCCAATCAGATACATCATGCATAGATCCATCATGAAACATAATTTTTTTTGAAGAAAAACCATTTTTTTCCATTAAATTGGGCAAAACTAAGTTTTTTGGCCAAAAAAATATACTTTTGGGTATATTTTTTTTGCCCAAAAGTGAGTAACCCTAGCTAACTTCTACCCCATGGTCAATGCATCAAGTTTCAATGCTTTTGTTTGGAGTGTAGTAGTTCAACAACCCGCTCATTGGTGTACGACATGTAAACATTTATTTGGTATTTTACTACCTCAAGTACAAAGCAAATGGCAAAAGAATTTCTTACACTAACTATGGTATTTAGAGTTGGTTACACTTAACACAAACATAAACACTAAATGCCAACAAAGGCCTAAATGTGGCTACCAATAATTATAATCCAACATCATTTATCAATGTTAGTAAGAATTAGAGTAGTTAAAAAGTTACATGACTACATATAGTGTTATTTAAAAGATAAAATATGTCAAAGCAATTATTGTTCCATTTCAAAATTAGTCACTGTTGAGGTGTATAGTTTCTCCACTCCCTTAGCTCTACTTGACATTATTATTATTTACCTCAGTTTATAACGTACTCAAACTTTCAACTTGTTTACATTATAATGAGTTATATAGTGAAGTACGTAACAATAAATGTCAAGCCACACCTAATACCATACTTACTGTATGGTATGGTTAGTTTTTGTGAAACCACCACCTGGCATTAGCTTGTTCTATGTGTGACTATCCCTTATTTGGGAGGAAATATGTGGCTCAGAAGTTCATGTCATATGTATTGTAACCTAAAATAAAAAGATAATTTACTATGTAGTGTAAAGCTACATTCTAATTTGGAAATGAATGGTAGTTGTATATAATACGATTTAATCCCTAAAAACCCTTGTCAATTTTACACCAAAAATACTTCAAAACTAATGATTCTTGTCAATGAGTAAGGAAGGAAACAAATAATTTATTTCCATTTGTAATATAAGGATCTGGATGATAACCAACAAAGTAGCAATTATACCTTCAAAACTTTATATACTTCCATTGCATGGAAAATTATAGTGAAAAATTCTAGTGTTTGAAGTAGATTGTACAGTTCATTTTCTTCCGTGTGCTTAAGTAGATGAGTAGACTTTAACTTTGCTTAGTGTCTAACTTTGCACTTCACAAGGTCTATTTTCATTACCATCATGTTAGGCATGAAATTACTTCCTACAACACAATTTTAAGAGGTAGAGAAGGGGTGTAGCATATTCAAAACAATTGTATATTAAGGAGTGCAGGTTCAAAAATTGCCAATTCACATTAAAAACATTTGAGAACTTAATATGTTTTAGAATAATAATTCAAATGTTCAATAAGAAGGTTCACACCTCATATTGTTGTGGAAGAAAGAAAAAGTAAACAATACAAATATCTTTGAGCTGTACACGGAAAATAAAAAGTTTATTTGGTACCTTGCCAGACGATGTGTAAAGATGTTTGACTTAAGTTAATATGCTATCTTTCACTAAAGACATGCATTTTTTGGCAATATGAATGGAAATAATATTACTTCCTAGTATCAAATATCTCACATTTAATAGAGTGTTCTAGAAATTTTAGTGTTTGGAATTAACTTTTTTCTACACATCTAAAGAGAATAAAGTTTATATCCTCATATGCCTCTTGTCTTCTTGCATCTTTATACAAAATATCAAGAATTTTAGATCTAGATTGCAACCATGGAAACGTGCCCAAGATCTACAAATGCCTACCTCGGGACTATTGTCAATTAGTGATTAATGTCTTGTGGTTTCACAACAACTATTTGTATATTTAGTTGTCTCCAAACCACTCTCTCTTGCAACTCAACTTGTAGAATTTTGTCTTACAATTGAATCTTTGAGTGGAATGCTCAAATGCATTTTTGAATCTTAAAAATGACCATATGATTTAAAAATACATCACTTGTTATAAATGAATCCTCGGAGATCCCTACAATTGTTAGTAGAATATTCAATTCTTGTACTCATGTTATCCACCAATCACTTATCACCATATTGATCATGCTTCCATCCATGATCAAATATAGCGATTCTAAAATAAATTTCTAGAAATAAACATAAATGCTACAACTTGCACTTTGAAGGAGTTAAGTAAGCTATTCAAGCACAAAATATGTAGAGATATACCTAGGACATACATAGGATATACATAGGACATACCCTACAATATCCGTGATATACCTAGATGATATCTTGTAATATCCATATTGTATGTAGGTGATACTCGTGGATATCATCTCTAAAGGTGGCTCAATACTTCTGATGCTTGCGAGCATTTTGGCTAAATTTCAAGAATTTCTTCAACTTTTAACATTGTATTGTAGGAATCCAAATTTTCTTATAGCTTTTTAACTAATTTTAACCAATTTAGGAATTGGTGATCAAGTATAAGGCAACTCGGCTAGGAATCAAGAAATCATATTCATGTACATTTATGAGAAGACCACTATATGTCCTTCATGAAAATAGTATGTTCCACCTTACTTATGATTCAAATCATTCCACCTCCACCAATAATGTGATAGGATGTAGATGGTGGCTTTCTATGATAGGTGCATCATTATTGTTGAAACTAGATTTGGCTCAAATTATGAGATGATTTTAGAATTTGGTTGTTGATGCCATCTTTTTATTTTTGTAATTCCATATTCAACAATAAACCTTCCAAAATAATTTATAATACTTTGGAACCTTCCGTCCCACAAAATCATATACTAATTCTTTTTTTTTGTCCAAAAAGCATCTCCAGATTCTACCAAATCCAAAACAACCACCCCTTGAATAAACACTTAGTTGTCTTTTGCAAAATAATGTTCATTGTAATGAAATACCAAATTATTTTGCTAAATTTGATTTTTTAGGAAAAAGGAGATCAAAATGGACCACAATGGATTAGGTATAGTCCAAAATAGCTAGAAGTGTCATATTGATACTTTTACTCTCTTCATCTCGTAATTTAGTAAAAAGCTAGGTTGAAAATGATTTATCTTGGCAAACTTGTTATGTAGCTACACTCTTGGTACCTAGATCTAACAACTCCAATACAACTTCTACCCTTAACCCCTAAAGTTCCTTGACAATTTCTGTCAAAAACTAGTCCAAAACTGCCATTGTCCAACATGGCCGCAATAATCACATTTCTGAGAAGAATTATCAACTTTTAACTATACGATCTAAAACAAGACTCATGTATAACAATTTTGTAAAATTATGTTTGCAATCCACCGCACGGATGTGAAGATTATAGTGTTTGAAGTGCAAGAAATAGGTTTTTTTCCCTCTTGCCCGGCAAAGTCAGCTCACTTTGACTAAGCATATCTTCTAGTTTTTACACTACATTGTGTTGGAGACCATTACCAATGCAAAGAATATGATGTTAGCTAAGTGTGCGCAAAATTTGAGGTCATTTCGAGGGGTACATCATGCTCAAATAAATACTTTAGTGAAAGGGGGTCTAAAACAATGCAAATGACTACAAATGAAGTAAGAAATTACTTGCTACCTACAAATTTACAAATTTGGAAATCCATATGGTTGAAATGTGGAATTTAATTTTTTACTTATTTTAGAGAGTTTTTTTTCTTTCTGAAACGGGTTAAATCTCTAATTTTAATGAATTTATTGAATTATTCAAATATTATTGGTGAGGGCAGGGCTTCAAAATGGGGACCTTCAAGAAATGAAGGGCCACGTCATTCACCTACTCCCCCTTGAAGTCACGGTCTTCCAATAATTGACTTGAACCGAAGACTTGTCTTCATCTAGAACAATAAATAAATTGGCAAAAAATCTTATGACCCAGGCCCGCCACGCTTGGCAGCCTTTGTGTGGGACCCCCGCAGCTCTTGGGGGTGGCCCGCCACTGCAGGTCTGAGTTTTTTTTTTTTTGACATCTCATTCTTTACCTGGGCCCCGCCACAGCCCCTACCATGCGCCACTTGCTGTGAGCTACCGAGGCCGCCGTAAGGCACTTTCTCCTATTTTTTTAAATTTCTATTCATCCCTTTTCTTGGAATTTGTGGGGTCTTCCCTTCCATCATTCTTCCCCTTGATTTGGGCTGTCCCCCCCTCCCTCCACCCTTTGTGCCTCTACTTACTGCCCCTCTTTCACACATGTATTTCATTGGTTCCCAAGGGTGAGCAGGTTGCCCAACATCCCCATTTTTGAGAGTAAGTGGTACTAACTTTCAAACCGTAAATTCAAAAAAAAAAAAAACCTCCACGAAGTTCTTATCAAGGGCAATCTAGAATAAAAAATTTAGGGAAAAAGGAAGTTTTTTCGGATTTTAGGAACCTGCCCAAAATCAGAAATCCCCCCAAAGGAGGTTATAGGACCAAAAACTCTTTGATGTACAATGACAAATTTAAATGACCTTACATTAAAGAATAACACTCAAATGGGGGCAAATTTTACACCTCTAGAATCAACGAAGAAAAGTGCATGTGTTGATAAAAAATATACAAGTTTAAACAGATGGAAGTCTATATATAAGGCCTAGTCTTTAGTGTTGAAAACAAACATAATGTTCTCAAGAGACCTGAGCTTTTGGGATTAAAACCATATAATTAAATGTAAATTGATTGGACAATTTGTTCCACTAAATTGCACTAAGTAGGCAAATCATGGTTTTTTAAAGAAGCTCATGATAGACTGAACATGCCATTATGAACAAAGATATTTTAATATGAAAATTAGACAATCCTCTATTTTACACTATACAAGTATCTCTAATTGACATCATAGCCAGATTCATCAACACGTAAATTTGCTCATGATAAAAAGTAACACACACATGATATTTTGGGTGCATTGTGTGCTCCAAGTACGCACAAAGAATTTATACACAGTCCTCTCTTACTCAGATAGTGCAATGTGTCTCAAGCTAAATTAAGATTTTTTATCCTATTGGTCTTAGTAAGAGCCTCCAATTTCAAACCACTCCTTCACATTCTAACAACGTCATTTTCGCACTTATCATTACAGTACAAAGACATCTTTACAAACAAATATTCAAACCAAACCATAACTAACAATGTATAAGAAACCACTTTATTATTTCAAGGGTTAGGCTTCAAGAAACCCCTCTATAATTTTCGCCAAACATTTTCTTGTAAACTTCCTCTTTTCTTCTAGCATGTGCAGAATGTGTTAAAATCACATTCAATATCTCTCCTATGCAAGGTCTAGCTGCCGGATTCAATTGCCAACACTTATCAAGCAACTCATGTATCCAACCTTCAATATGCTTGGGCAGCAAAGGACGTTGGCCGCTAATTATTTGATCATAGTCATTCGAAGGACGATCTTTGAATGGAAGTTTCCCAATCAATATCTCGTAGCATATCATACCATACCCATAAATGTCAGCTTCTTTTGAAAACACCTCCGACCGCTCACCCAACTTGTGCTCCTTGCATGCTTGCAATATCTCCGGTGCCCTAAAGAACCCGGTTCCTACAACTCCAACCGAGCACTCGTAATCTGCTACATAACAAATCAGCTTCGGCCAACCACTTTCAAATTTCTTCACAAGCACATTTGACGCCTTCAAATCCCTATGGACAATATCATGCCCATGTAACCATTCCACCCCCATTGCCACATCATACATGGCAAGTTCAACTTCCTCCTTTGAGAATGGCCTACAATCTTTGCCACTTTGAAGCCTCATATTCTTATCAATCAAATGACGCAGATCACAATCCTCCTTCTCCATCAAGAAAGCAAATCTCCCATCCTTCAATAATATCCCACGATGTACATTACAACAAATCTTCGAAGTCTCAATGAGTGTAGGAGACTCTAAAATTTTCATGTCTATTACATGGGCTTGTAGCAATCCTTGGGGCAATTGGGACCTCAATTGTTTCAAGTACGTCCCCTTCTTAAAAATCTATATCACATACTCCCTATCATTTGCTTTAGGATATCGATACTTGACATTGTAATCATAGATCTCTGCTTGCCGACCCTCTGCAAACTTGTTCCCCATCACCAACTCACCTAGATGCTTATATCATCCTCCCAAATCATAACCAAGTGTTTGAAAGAAGCCACCCCAAGTAGGATGACTTTACAAAGTCAAGAACTCTTCCACATTGCTCACTTTTGCCACTTCGCCTTCCCCAACATCCACCTCATCCAATATACTCCAATGCACCTTGGATCGCTCAATCACCTCCTCAACACCTCCATTGCTACACTCCCCACTCTCTCTCTTCTTCACTTCATTCAAATTGTGGAAGCAAGAGGTCGTGATCCCCATCACAACTCACTATCCTTTTACACCAACCCAATCACTGCCAAGCAAAGACCAACCACTATGATGAATCAAGGCTTTCATTCCAGAGACTACTACAAACTTAATGCATTCTCATACAAAAATTGTCTATTTTAAGAATGCCTTCCATTGTCATTTAAGGAGAGAGCTCCACCTATAGCCTCTTATCTTGCAATCAAATTAGGCTTCTTGAAAGTTCCCCTCACCTACAAATGAGGTCAAAGAGAAGCCCCTTCATTTCCAGATTTTTAGGAGTAACAACTAGGTATCTTTGCTTTTTGTCCACACTCTTTTACTTTGGGTGATTTTATGTCTGTAAGGATAGAACTATTGGAAGGCTCTATGTAAACTGGGAGACATTGTATCATAACAAACGTAAAAGACAATTACATCCCTAGGAAACCAATTCACAACCAAGCTGTCATTGCCAACGATCACTAACAACTAGATTTGTGATGCGTGCAAAACACTTCACTATCAATGGCGAGCAAGACAAGCAGAGAGACCTCGCCAAGCACAACTACACATTCAGCATCACAGCAAAGAACCAATACAAGCGCCAGAGCTTAGCACCTGCTAACAAATGCCGGCCGCTGATGTCCCGATCTTGAAAGGAACAACAACAAACTCTGTTGATGATCCAAACCAAAGCAGGTGCAAATCCTCTTGAAGCAAGTATGCCGGGAGCGGATCTCGTGAGCTTCAAGGTAACAACCCCAAACTCCGTCGATGCTCCGTAATAGGAACTGACTCGGACGTGGAATGTGATGCAAATCCTCTTAAGTGAAGCACGGGTGGCAGGGTTGGGATGTCGTGAGTACAAAGGGAGAACGGCGAAGCTGGCGATGCTCCAAACCAGATCCAGACTCCAGAAGTAGATACCTAGCTTGCAAGTGAGGCAGCCGAGGGTTTCGGGCGCTCAAGTAGGAGTGGGTGGAGATGGCCAGCGGTACAATATGCCTCTGAAACAGTGGTGAAGCCTCTTCCCAATCTGGCTTGACCTTGATCTTGTGAGCCTGAAGATAACACCACACTTCGTCAACGCTCCGAAACAGGTGCACACCCGGACGTGGACTGAGATGCAAAACCCTCTCAAACATAGCAAGGGTGTGCAGGGTGCGGATCTCGTGGGGGGAAAGCGAAAATGGTGACGTTGTCGATACAGGTGCAAACTCCAGAAGCAGAAACCCTCGCAAGTGAGGCAGGTCGAGGATGTGCAGTACCTTAAGTAAGAGTAGGCGGAGATGGCCTTCGGAGAGTGTAACCTACCACTTTACATCTCTTCATGTAGCTCACTTACTGAGGACGCCGACCAACGAGGTGCACAGAACGTCAACACATCGGCGCGACGAGGGATACAGCAGGAAACTTACAGACTCTAGATCCAGATCCACAATTGCGAAGTGGTGGACGAACTCTCAAAGAACTAGGACTCGCGTCATTGTTACACAGTAACCAATAGCTTTACAGATGGAAATAATACACGACCACAGCTAGTACTGTAGCTGCTGCTCTTCCAGGGCGTGTAGATGGGCAAAAGAAAGTCCTCTCATCAGCTGTATGGACAAAATACTACCACCACCAAGTGCACACAGAGATACTAGACCACGTCGAATAGTTTGCCACATGTCAGGGTTCGATAATAAGAACTTACCGGCCCAAGCAAAGAGCAGTGCTGAAACTTCGATCTTCTCTCCTCCGACGCACTCCGAAGTTGCACACAAGGCTGTCACGTACCAGCGAGTCAGTATTCACCAGCATCAACACATCCGATGCAGGAAGCCCTCCCAAACGCGTGCAAGGCTGCGGGACTGAACGAAGGTGAAGTAAGGGGCAGAGCGGAGCCAAAGTCATCCGAGGGATCCGAGGTCTACTGTAACACGGCTGTGGAACAGTGCAACTGTAGAGTGAGGAATCATGCTGACTCCATTATTTGGTTCCAGAAATAGAGAAAGGTGTGCTGTAATTTGATTCTGGATCGGCTCAAATCGATGAATTTGGTAGTACCTTTCTTTTTTAGAGAAACCAAATATTTTTAATGATCCAAACCATTATTTGTCATGAATGTCATGAATGTCAGACTCTGAACATATACCATCACGGTGAGCATGACTTCCTCATGCTCTTCACTTTCCGTAAATCATTTCACAAGCTGATCTTGCCCGAAAGTTGAAACCTTACCCAACTCAAGCTTGAATCTCCAAAGTTCAGAACTGCTTTCCTCGGCTTTTCGTACTACGCGAAGGTGCAGGTTGGGATGTATGGTAACTCAGCTGTACGCCATGACTATTTGATTATTTTCCATGTAGCTTTGTCTTCCAAGTTATAATCCCATGTAGCTTTTATCTTCCAAGTTATAATCCCATGTAGCTTTTACCTTCTTGCATTAAAAATTTCAACAATTGAGAAATAAATTGCAATCATGCGACGTGCCCGAGGTTTGCTAAATTGTACCCCGGGACTCTTGGTATTCAGGAGTTAAGGAGCAGGCTTGTTGAATATAAATATTCCTTCTTGACTGGGCCAGGTGCGGTGCTGTTGGATCTGAAGTCTGGAGGTGTACGAAAGCCCACAGCTCGAAGGTGTCCACCTTTCAAAACAACGGAAAGCAACTTTAGCTAGGAATGGTTTAGTTTACACCAGAGACATTTGGATTCACGAGGAAAACCGATTTATTGGTGCCCAGGAAGCAGCAGAAAAGTTTGGGCTAAGAGAGACAGAATTCGTGGTGTGGGATGAGATCTTACAAAGGCTTAACCCGGTGGGGAGATACTGGCTCCAAATCCGGAACCATCCTCCCAAACAAAGTGACTGGCTAGGAGTTTTTGAACTCAACAACGATATTTTGCCAACATGGGTTTTCCTTGGGCAAGCCCTTCGTGGAAGAGGTGAACTTGGGAAAATTGGAGCTTGGCAAGTCTCTGATAGTGTGGGCCTCTACACGGTTGCTAAAAAGGCCAATATTCTCCTTAAGAGACCCACGACCGAGGGAAATAGTACTCTCACTGTTTGGGGGAAACTCGAACGGGTGAGAGTGGTCCATTTCAAAAAAGAGAAGCAGGAGAAAGGAATTCTTCTCTACTATGGCAAAACCAGCTCGCTTATGTGGGACCCGGGTCGCATCATCTGGCCTGAAAAAAAAAAGGCAATTCCTTTTCTGAACTACTCTACCAAACATGGGAGAATGTTACTCCGTGCTCGCCGCCCTCCCCCGAATGTTGTCCAGAAGAAATGGAGTCAAATCCTTCCTGGCAACTTCAAACTTAGATGGCGTAATGTGTGGGACAAAGACCGCAGTGGAAAAGAAGCTGGACTCATTTGGCAATTGTGGCAGAAGGCAGTTGCAGTGAACCAATGGAGAAAACGCGCTTCTCCTCATATTGATGACAGTTGCACTGTGTGCAGCACGGGTGAGCAGGAAAGCATTTTGCATAGATTCTGGAACTGTAGTCAAGCTAGAAGCACATGGGATTATGTGAACGAGATCCTTAGACGCCTCACCAAGTCCACTCACTCCCAATGGGGTAGGGTTAACTTTAAACAGGCTCTCTTTGGAAGTCGGCCCCCTCGGAAATTTGCGACCTTAAGTAGAATCTGGCTCCTTCTTAGAGGGACTACTCTTTGGACTCTCTGGCTTGCCAGAAATGACTGGGTGTTTAATCAGTGTAGGTGGAATCATCACAAGGTCGAGAATGTCATTTGGCAAGGCCTTACTGACTACGGCAGGATTGCTTGGGGCAGAGTTCTGACTGCCAACACGGAGGCTAGCAGGAACAAGGCGGCGAACCTTTTCGACTCCACTTGGGGTCGTCATGAGTTGCTATGTAGCGTTCAAGGCGACCACATTGTTTGGGTCAAAGAGCTCCATGTCTAGTTCGGGGTCTTGAGTCCTTGGGCGTTGCCGGACCTGGCGCGCCTGTCTGTACTGGTTACTTTTTGCAATCAAACTCGTTTTGATTTGTTTCAAAAAAAAAAAAAAGAAAGCCCACAGCTCTTGCTGTAGTAGTCAACAGGTTCATTTTTCGGCGTGATATTCGCAGCTTTATCAGAGCTCCTCCAAAACGAGGTCTCTGAGAGCATCCGCACCGCGGGGCAGCTTTATCACAGCTCCTTCAAAACTTTGTCTCTGAGCATCCCCACCGTGTCCCCGTGGTGGTTGGTGCGCCGGGCAGGTTGGTGGCGTCTGTCTCCACACCGCGACTCCGCCACTCCGACACTGCAACAAGTGGAAGAAAAGGGAGGGAATGTAAGTGTGCAGTGCAGCTGCATGCAAAGGCATACTGGCATGTGACGCAGAGTAGCACAAACGTCCCTCATCATGTTAGCAGCTTCATGTAGAAGTGGCGCCACTCATGCAATGTTCACCTGTACACTCATCCCTCCCATAAGTTATAGCCAAATCTAGCGCGGGTGGAAGGAGGTGGTAAGAACTTAGTAGAGGTTGAAAGTTAGTGGTGGTTTTAGTAGAGGACTTGGTAACTTCACCAAAATTTCATCTCCATCTACCCGTGTCCCTATCGTTATACTAGATTGTCTTTGATAAGAGCTCTGTGGAAATATTTTTAAAATTTGTTTCTAGTTCAATACTCCCTTGTTAGTATCGCTATCACCTTCACTTTTATTTTTATTTTTAAATGTAGTGTAACTCTGACAACAACAAGATGAATAGATGAATAAGTGCATCATAGAGGTGACATTTACCATTGTTGAACCTGTCCAGTTGCTTTATTTTGAAAGTATATTTTGTGGGATCTTGTTACACCATGAATTTGTTGATTGCTTTATTTCATTTATCTTTTAAAATTGGCCTATGGATCCAATTTTTTGTAATTAGTGTTATGTGCAATTTTGACAAAATTAGGCAATTGAATCAGGTTCTATGTGTGCAGAATATACTCACTGGAGAGAGTAAACAATCAGTCCATGTTGATTACAATGACATTCTTAAGGTCAAAGACGATTTTTGCTTATATTTCACACATTTGGAACGGTGTTATGAAATAGATTGAATGGTATTTGCATCAAGTTTGAATCTTGCCTTTCGATGTTTGAATGCCTTGTTTATTAATTGACGGTGGTGTTTGTGGTTTTTGGTTGTGGTGACTAGTTTAAGTTTGTGAGAGTTTTTAGATTTGAGATTTTGCAATGCCTAGGTCTGGTTTTTCACATATCAAATGTTCTTTTCCTTTGATGACGTGTCCAGGCGGTTGGCGCATATAGACTTTTTGTTTCAAATGGCTGTTGAGATATGTTGTTTTTACCTCCATATGATGGATATCCCAACCCATGGTGCCTGCTAAGGAGGTAATTACTTTTATGGTGTTGTATTTGGCAACATATGCAAAGGTCTTGTAATAATCAACACTTTCATGATGTTGGAAACCTCGGGCAACTAAACGGGCTTTATATCGTTCAGGGATGTTGCATTGGGCCGGTTTTAGCTTGAACACCTACTTGGAAGATATAGCGTGGTATCCATGAGGTAATTCAGTAACTGTCCATGTCTTCATGTCTTGCAAGCTGTCAATTTCCTCACGCATTGCCTGAACCCAATTGGAGTTGTCTACAGCGGCGTTATAGCTGAGATTTAAATCCTCTGTGTTACCCACCAAGCCTTCCAATCGCACTTAGGGTCATCTGATGCGACTAGAACGACGGACCAATCGCAGTGGGTGATTTGATGGTGGATCCTTGGTTGATGTGGATGGCGGGATGTCTAAGTGAGGTTCGGGCTCCGTTGTAGTTGTGTGGTTTGTGTGTGAGGGTGATTGGGATTGGAAAGGCAGGCCGTGTGGAGAGATTTTGATATACAATATCAACATCAGAAGGCTTGGATATGTCTCTAGAGTCCATCTAAGGAGCACTAATCTGAAGTGGTTGTGCCTAAACTCAGGTGGTTCAGAGATATTAGAGGAGATGTTGCATGGATTGTCTTTACCAAACGTGACGCCACGAGATATGATAATTTGGTGAGTGTGAGGGCAATAACATCGATATCCTTTATTAGATTCATCTAAACCAAGAAGAATGCAACAAAATTTGGAAGACATTTTGTACATTTTTTCTTTCGGGATGTGAACAAAGACACGTGTCCCGAAAATACAAAGTTGTAATAGATCAGGTTTTATACTGGAAAAAAACTCTTCGGATGTCATGTTCAATAATGCACAAGTAGGAATGCGATTAATAATATAGGTGGCAGTTTTTATGGCCTCGGACCATAGATAAGAGGGAATTTGATTTTCAAAGCATAAACATCGAGCCATTTCTACAATGGACCGAATCTTGCGCTCTAAAATACCATTACTTTGTGGTGTGTAATACTGCGTAAGTTCATGGTGAATGCCACAATCAATAAGAAGTTATTGAAAAACTGACGACATATATTTGATGCCGTTGTCAGTGCGAAGTGTAATGATCTTCTTCCCTGTCTGATTTTCTATGCAATTTTTGAATTTTTTGAACTCTTTTATAACTCTATCCTTGGTTTTTATAAGGGAAACCCATAGTTTTCGACTGTTATCGTCAATAAAAGTGACAAAATACCTGGCATTGTTGAATGGTGGTTTCTTGATAGGGCCCCATACATCACTATGAATAACCTGAAGTATATCCGTGGTTTGGGAAACACTTGGGGAGAAGGAGGTTCGTGCCTGTTTGCCTTGTTGGCAAGTTTCACAAATGATATTGACGTAAGGTAACTTGGATAAGCCCTTCACAATACCTTGGTGAGACATAACAAGCAATGTTCTAAAGTTAACATGCCCAAGCCGTTTGTGCCAAAGAAGGATTTTGGATTGCATACGATCACTTGTTTCTACAAGGTAGGTCTCATGAACCGACGAGAGATCCAACTTATATTTACCTTTGTGTATCCTAGTTCCATGACCAATAATGTCTTGTGTGTGTTCATCTTTGAGTAAGACTTCTTTCCGGTTGAATTGGACATGGTAACCCTCATCCGGAATATGTCCAACCGATAATACATTCCGACGAATACCAGGCACATGGAGAACTTTTTTTAATTGCTTGTATTTCCCAACTGGAAAACGAATGCATACATTGCCTTTACCTACAATCCTATGTGCTTCTCCCCCAGCGGCTAACATGGATGTGCTGCTAGTACATGCTTGAAAATCTTGTACTAGGCTTTGATCCCCACCGGCGTGGTGTGTGGCTCCTGAATCTAACACCCATGCCGGTCCCTCTTGACCTGTTGTGGTGTTTGCTTCTATTTCATTGAGCTCACATAAATATGTTTCTAAAATGTTGCCCGCACTCTCACTACCACTATGGGATGATTCAGAGTCGGGTTTGTTGTGTTTACCTTTGGAAACGATGTGAGTTTATGCTTTATGGCAAGGCTTTTGTTGTTTCAGGCTACCTTCTAGGGTTTTGACACACTCAATTGTCCGTTTAAGTTCATAGTCCCGGACATAGTGCCCTGGCTTCCCACAATAGTGGCATATTTCCTCCTCACTGGAGTCGTTGGCTGCGTATCGTGGGTTGCGGTCTCTCCCACGGCCTCCCCCACAGTCTTGGAAACCGTGGTGGGCACAATAATAGGCAGTGTGGTTAGGATTGTGCGGCTCGTCCCGTTGCTTGCCTAGGTTGGCTCCGCATGTATTGCGGCGGTTGTCTGCTTGTGTGTCTCCGTTGGCTGCGGCTTCTCTGCTCTAGCCGCCTTGGTGTTGCTCCGACCGCCGCCAGTGCTCCTACGGCCATCTCTTTGTTGGCTTTGGTGCCACGTTTCTCCGCCGAGATCGTGTCGTTGGCTGCGCGCCTCTCTTTTTCTGAAGGTAAGTGCTTCGGCGTCTTCCTCTTTGTCTGCGTCCATTTTCAGCTGCAGTTCTTCATCCAACAGTCATGCTTCTATTGGGGCGATAGAGAATTTAGCAGTAGCAAGGTGCATAGGTCATCAGGGATTTCTAATTCCATGCCCTTGAGTTGATCCATAATGTCCTTGACTTTGGTGACAAATTGTTCCATGCTTGTGCCCTCTTCCTTGCGCAGTGATACTAGCTTTCGCAGCAGCATAAGCCTGTGCGATCCGGACTTGGATTGATAGCGATTCTGTAGTGCTATCCACAGGAGATGCAGATCTTCGAATCTGCATACAACAGGTACAACGGAGTCCTTGACGGAGTCCATGATCGCTTGCAGAGCAATTGTTCTTCCTTCATTCTCTGCTGCAATAGCGTTCCTAGATGCAGATTCATTGCAGGTGATCCACACTCTATTTCGCTCTAGTATGCGCTTTAGCCTAAATGTTCACACTTGATAGTTACCCGGTCCATCTAACCTACTGGTTTTTGGAATCGTGATTTCTATGTCCCACCTAGGAGTGATGTGTGATGAGGCATTGGTGCGTGGCTGTGAAGACTGTGCAGCTATCTCGCTGCCCTCCTCGGTGTGTGCCATGCTAACTGAGCACTACAGATTTAGATCTACTTACACACTAGGTTGTGAGAGCCAGAACCTGCGCTTTGATACCATGATAGATATGTGCAATAGAATGAAGATGTTTTATTGCTAGGAGGCAAAGCCCTTAAGTACAAAGCGAGCGCCGTAGAACAGCGGAGGCAATGCAAAGAATGTGGAATTGAGATCAAACCCTAACCTAATGGATGTGTTTACTGTACAGGTATTGGACAAGGATTCTCTATGAACAACAGAGGTCCACCATGTGGATGTCATTTTCTACAGGTTTGGCAGAAATTAGTTGAGGGTTACATGTGTGACAAGCAGCAGAGTAACTTTGCTGCACATAGCCAGTTGAGGCTTGTGTTCAATCCTATCAGTGTTCAATCCATGAGTGCCCTATGAGTATTCCCACAATACCCTACGCCTCGGTCAGTTTCACACATGATTAATTTACAATGGTGGAGGTCAATTTTTTTTTAAATTCAAGAGATTTGTCTAGGTGATACCCATGTAATGCCAATGCGATATTCTTGTAATGCCCATGTGATACCTAGGTGATATCCATTGTCTCCAAACCATTGTGATTTATACAATTAATAAATTTGGGAGGGAATGTCTAAAACTAATCAATGTGGAGTTTCTAAAATTGTGTTGATTTACGTCTTTGAGTTGCTTTTGATGGAAGTAGAATGTCTTATTTTACTATCTTATCCTACATAGTTGAACTTAATCCAAGACCTAAACTTTGGGGAAAATTTGCACAACATCCAGGTGTTGATGGAAAAGATAATAGTGTTTGAAGTAAATACTGGTGAAAATTGTAGATGTTGGAAGGTGTACCACTTCTCCAACAAACTCAATCTTGGATGATTATTTATACTTCAAATGGCAAAAATTGATGTGTGCATTATATTGATAGGTTCACATAGACATACAATATGTGATATAAACAATTATACATGATATTTGATGAATTTCCATCTTTTGCCTAGTTGATTGTATACAAGATGTTCCAAAATTATACGCAATTTAAATGGGAGTTTAGTATGTGATGAAAGAGATTAGCATCCACAAAACATTGAAGAGTTTATCAAATGTTTATCAAATTTGAGACCAAGATCATTTCCATGTGTATAGAAGGCTGTATATAGTATAGCACTGTATTTGTAGATTTCCATTGTATTTGAGTGTATATGACAATCTATTTTGAGATATTCCAAGAGCTCTATGACTTCAAACCATGATCAAAATTCTAGAAAGTGTGTGTAATGTATGTGCAAATATGAATTTTAGAGTTTATAACCTAATTATTCATAGATTTTGTCCAAATTGAGATTTAACGCCCTCAGAGACCAAAACTTGGTCTTCTAAGCACTGTAGGATTAAACCATGATGTATACTTTGAAAGAAATTTATACAACACTAAACGGTTGATGGAATAAATTGTAGTGTTTAATGTCAACGTATACTGGTGGTGGAAATTGTAGGTTTTGGAGGATGTAGTATGTTATAACTTATCAATCAATGCAATTGTACAAGAAAATTTGTACTTTTCATGAAAGAAGTTCAAACAAGCATTTGATTGCTTCACATGGACAGACAAACATTTATATACATTGAAGTTAACATTTATACTTACTTCTAAAGATTTTTCTTTTACTAGTCTGCTTAGATCGTATACGAAGACGTTCCAATATATATACAAATTTAGAGCATAAGTTTTGTATGTAATAAAAGAAAGTAGTGTAGACAAAACAATCGAAAATCTCTTGGGGACAAATTTCATTCAAGATTTAGACCAAAATCATTCTCCATATTTATTAAAAAGTTACATAGAATGTGGCATTGTATTTTCATATGAGTGTATTTGATGTATTTGGCAATGTATATTCCCGGGTTTTCCTTTAGAGAATTCCACAATTCCAAATTATCATTCAATTTTACAAAGTCTATGACTAATGTATGTTCAAATCCAAAGGTCACAATTTGCAATCTAGTTCCTCACGGGATTTAAGATTTGGCACACCTAGTGACCACAACCAAAACAAGTAGTTGCTTTGGCATTAAAAGGTTGAAACAACACTTATTGCATCATTTGTTTGTTTCCTATTTTATATATAGTGGTATTGTTGATATTGAGTATACAATGATACAAGAAAAGTGTGGCATTTTCATCCCGCTTACATTCTCTATTCATCTTCTTCTTATCCATAATTTGAATAATCCATCAAATTGATGTGCAAGTCTTACACTATTCGAGGATTTCCAAGGATTCCTAAGGATTTCCATAAATGTACATAATTTGTAATACAACAATCTTTCGCATTTCATCTTGATATTAAATTCCTAATGCACATGAATCCTATGGAATATGTTGCATAGTAGGCATCATAGATGTGTTTTATGACACGGCCAAAAACCAACCCACCATATATGCTCAACAACAACCAAAGTCCATGACACTCTACAAACAATGTTAAGTAAGCTTTCAATTTGGAAATCTTTGAGAAACCAAAGTGAGTTCCAAATCTCATGAATCAAATTGTTGAAAAATAAAACCAAAGATCATCCAAGGGAAGAAATAGTTATGTGTGATTAAAGGAATGGCATGAATGATGGAATGAATCATTGTTGAGACTCAACAGTGATATATTGCAGTTTGAAGAGGCAGTCCAAGCATTGGTTTCAAAATATCATGTTCTTCTAGATGTGCTGAAAACACCCAATTTGGGATATATCAAAAAGTACCCGGAAACACAACAAAGACCAAAGGCAACAAATAGAAACCGGCACAAAGCCCAAACACAAGAAGAGTTGTTGGTTGCCATTGTGCTAGCTTGTGTTCTTCTAGATGTGCGAATCACACGTCACACATAACTTGGATTATTTTGAAGTTGTTTTGGTGTCACAAGAATTTCAAACATTTTGTCATCTATGCAAATTGAAGATTGATAACTAGCATAGAAACTCAAACCAAATCACGCCGCCACAACATACACTTCATTCACAAAGCATCCAGTGGCAATTACAGAAAAACTGCAAAGTTCATCCATGTTGCAAGCATGGTCAATGCATCAAGTTTCAATGCTTTGGTTTGGAGTGTAGTAGTTCAACAACCAGCTCATTGGTGTACGACATGTAAACATTCATTTAGTATTTTACTACCTCAAGTGTAAAGCAAATGGCGAAAGAATTTCTTACACTATGGTATTTGGAGTTGGTAACACTTAACACAAACATAAACACTAAATGCCAACAAAGGCTTAAATGTGGCTAACAATAATTATAATCCAACATCATTTATCAATGTTAGTAAGAATTAGAGTAGTCAAAAAGTTACATGTCTACATATAGTGTTATTTGAAAGATAAAATATGTCAAAGCAATTGTTGTGCCATTGCAAAATTAGTCGCAAGTTGAGGTGTATAGTTTCTCCACCCCCTTAGCTCTGCTTGACATTATTATTATTTACCTCAGTTTATAACGTACTCAAACTTTCAACTTGTTTACATTATAATGAGTTATATAGTGAAGTACGTAACAATAAATGTCAAGCCAAACCTAATACCATACTTAGTGTATGGTATAGTTAGTTTTTGTGAAACCACCACCTGACATTAGCTTGTTCTATGTATAACTATCCTTTATTTGGGGGAAAATATGTGGCTTAGAAGTTCATGTCTTATGTATTGTAACCTAAAATAAAAAGATAATTTACTATGTAGTGTAAAGCTACATATTTATTTGGAAATGAATGATAGTTGTATATAATACGATTTAATCCCTAAAAACCCTTGTCAATTTTACACCAAAAATACTTCAAAACTAATGATTCTTGTCAATGAGTAAGGAAGGAAACAAACAATTTATTTCCATTTGTAATATAAGGATCTTGATGAAAACCAACAAAGTAGCAATTATACTTTCAAAACTTTATAAACTTCGATTGCATGGAAAATTATAGTGAAAAATTATAGTGTTTGAAGTAGTTAGTACTGTTTGTTTTCTTCCATGTGCTTGAGTAGATGAGTAGACTTTGACTTCGCTAAGTGTCTAACTTTGCACTACGCAAGGTCTATATTCATTACCATGATGTTAGGCATGAAATTATTTCGTAGAAGACCAGTTTTTAGAGGTAGAGAAGGGGTGTAGCATATTCAAAACAATTGTATATTAAGGAGTGCAGGTTCAAAAATTGCCAATTCACATTAAAAACATTTGTGAACTTAGTATGTTTTAGAATGATAATTCAAATGGTCAATAAGAAGGTTTACACCTCATATTATTGTGGAATAAAGAAAAAAAAACAATACAAATATCTTTGAGCTGTATGCAAAAAATAAAAAGTTCCTTTGGTACCTTGCCAGATGATGTGTAAAAATGTTTGACTTAGGTTAATATGCTATCTTTCACTAAAGACATGCATTTTTTTTGGCAATATGAATGGAAATAATAGAACTTGCTAGTATCAAATATCTCACATTTAATAGAGTGTTCTAGAAATTTTAGTGCTTGGAATTAACTTTTTTCTACAGGTCTGAAGAGAATAAAGTTTATATCCTCATATGCCTCTTGTCTTCTTGCATCTTTATACAAAATATCAAGAATTTTAGATCTAGATTGCAACCATGTTGATCATGCTTCCATCCATGATCAAATATAGCGATTCTAAAATAAATTTCCAGAAATAAACATAAATGCTACAACTTGCACTTTGAAGGAGTTAAGTAAGCTATTCAAGCACAAAATATGTAGAGATATACCTAAGACATACATAGGATATACATAGGACATACCCTACAATATCCGTGATATACCTAGATGATATCTTGTAATATCCATATTGTATGTAGGTGATACTCGTGGATATCATCTCTAAAGGTGGCTCAATACTTCTGATGCTTGCGAGCATTTTGGCTAAATTTCAAGAATTTCTTCAACTTTTAACATTGTATTGTAGGAATCCAAATTTTCTTATAGCTTTTTAACTAATTTTAACCAATTTAGGAATTGGTGATCAAGTATAAGGCAACTCGGCTAGGAATCAAGAAATCATATTCATGTACATTTATGAGAAGACCACTATATGTCCTTCATGAAAATAGTATGTTCCACCTTACTTATGATTCAAATCATTCCACCTCCACCAATAATGTGATAGGATGTAGATGGTGGCTTTCTATGATAGGTGCATCATTATTGTTGAAACTAGATTTGGCTCAAATTATGAGATGATTTTAGAATTTGGTTGTTGATGCCATCTTTTTATTTTTGTAATTCCATATTCAACAATAAACCTTCCAAAATAATTTATAATACTTTGGAACCTTCCGTCCCACAAAATCATATACTAATTCTTTTTTTTTGTCCAAAAAGCATCTCCAGATTCTACCAAATCCAAAACAACCACCCCTTGAATAAACACTTAGTTGTCTTTTGCAAAATAATGTTCATTGTAATGAAATACCAAATTATTTTGCTAAATTTGATTTTTTAGGAAAAAGGAGATCAAAATGGACCACAATGGATTAGGTATAGTCCAAAATAGCTAGAAGTGTCATATTGATACTTTTACTCTCTTCATCTCGTAATTTAGTAAAAAGCTAGGTTGAAAATGATTTATCTTGGCAAACTTGTTATGTAGCTACACTCTTGGTACCTAGATCTAACAACTCCAATACAACTTCCACCCTTAAAGGACCAAGAACTCTTTGATGTAGAATGACAAATTTAAATGACCTTACGTTAAAGAATAACACTCAAATGGGGGAAAATTTTACCCCTCTACAATCAAGGAAGAAAATTGCATGTGTTGATAAAAAAACTATACAAGTTTGAACGGATGGAAGTCTATATACAAGGCCTAGTCCGTAGTGTTGAAAACAAACATAATGTTCTCAAGAGACATTGTGAGCTTTTGGGATTAAAACCATATAATTAAATGTAAACAGATTGGACAATTTGTTCAACTAAATTGCATTAAGTAGGCAAATCATGGTTTTCTGAAGAGGCTCATGATAGATTAAAGATGCCATTATAAACAAAGATATTTTAATATGAGAATCAAACAATCCTCTATTTTACACTATACAAGTATCTCCAATTGACATCAAAGCCAGATTCATCAACACGTAAATATGTTCATGATAAAAAATAACAACACACACATGATATTTTGGGTGCATTGTGTGCTCCAAGTACGTCCAAGAGAATTTATACACAATCCTTTCGTAATCAGATAGTCCAATGTATCTCAAGCCAAGTTGAGATTTTTTATCCTGTTTGTCTTACCAAGAGCCTTCAATTTCAAACCACTCCTTCACATACTGACGTCATCTTTGCACCTATAATTACAGTACAAAGACATCTTTACAAACAAATTCTAAAACCGAACTATAACTAGCAATGTGTAAGAAACCACTTTATTATTTCAAGGGTTAGGCTTCAAGAAACCCCTCTATAATTTTCGCCATACCTATTCTTGCGCAATTCCTCCATTCTTGTAGCATGTGCAGAATGTTTTAGAATCACATTCAATACCTCTCCTATACAAGGTCTAGCTGCCGGATTCAATTGCCAACACTTATCAAGCAACTCATGTATCCAACCTTCAATATGCTTGGGCAGCAAAGGACGTTGGCCGCTAAGAATATCATCATAATCATTGAAAGGACGATCTTTGAATGGAAGTTTCCCAGTCAATATCTCGTAACATATCATACCATACCCATAAATGTCAGCTTCTTTCGAAAACACCTCTATTCTCTCACTCAACTTGTGCTCCTTACATGCTTGCAATATCTCCGGTGCCCTAAAGAACCCAGTTCCTATAACTCCAACCGAGCACTCGTAGTCTGCTACATAACAAATCAGCTTCGGCCAACCACTTTCATATTCCTTCACAAGCACATTTGACGCCTTCAAATCCCTATGGACAATATCATGCCCATGTAACCATTCCACCCCCAATGCCACATCAAACATGACAAGTTCAACTTCCTCCTTCGAGAATGGCCCACAATCTTTGCCACTTCGCAACCTCATATTCTTATCAATCAAATGACGCAGATCACAATCCTCCTTCTCCATCAAGAAACCAAATCTCCCATCCTTCAGTAATATCCCACAATGTACATTACAACAGATCTTTAGAGTCGGAATGGGTGTAGGAGACTTTAAACGTTCCATGTCTACTACATGGGATTGTAGCAATCCTTGGGGCAATTGGGACTTCAATTGTTTCAGGTAAGTCCCCTTCTTAAAAATCTTTATCACATACTCCGATCCTAGCTTCACATCCAAATCATTCGCTTCGGGATACCAATGCTTGACCTTGCAATCATAGAGCTCTGCTTGTCCACCCTCTGCAAACTTCTTCCCCATCACCAACTCACCTTTACGCTTATATCGTCCTCCCATATCATAACTAAATGTTTGAAAGAAGCCACCCCAAGTAGGATGACTTTGCAAAGTCAAGAACTCTTCCACATTGCTCACTTCTGCCACTTCGCCTTCCCCAACATCCACCTCATTCAACATACTCCAATGCACCTTGGATCGCTCAATCACCTCCTCAATACCTCCACTGCTACACTCCCTACTCTCTCTCTTCTTCACTTCATTCAAGTTGTGGAGGCAAGAGGTCATGAGCCCCATCACAACTTACTGTCCTTTTACACCAACCCAATCACTCTGCCAAACAAAGACCAAGCACTATGATAAACCAAGGATTTCATTCCAAAGACTACTACAAACTCAAGGCATTCCCATTCGGGAAATTTCTATTTAAAAGACATGACCTCCATCGTCATCTAAGGAGAGAGCCCTACCTATAGCCTCATATCTTGCAATCAAATAAAGCTCCTTGGAGGCTCCCCTCTTACCTAAAATGAGGTCAAAGAGAAGCGCATTCTTTTCCACATTTTTAGGAGTAAAAAGTAGGTATCCTTGATTTCTCTCTACATTCTTTTACCCTGGGAAATAGAATAGAACTATTGGAAAGCTCTATGTAAATTGGGAGACACTCACATCATAACAAACGTAAAAGACGATTGCGTCCCTAGGAAACCAATTCACAACCAAGTTGCCATTGCCAACAATCACCAACAACTAGATTTGTGATGCGTGCAAAACACTTCTCTGTCAATGGCGAGCAAGACAAGCAGAGAGACCTTGTCAAGCACAACTACACATTCAGCATCACAGCAAAGAACCAATACAAGCGCTAGAGCTTAGCACCTGCTAACAAATGTCGGCCGTTGATGTCCCGATCTTGAAAGGAACAACAACAAACTCTGTTGATGATCCAAACCAAAGCAGGTGCAAATCCTCTTGAAGCAGATATACCGGGAGCGGATCTCGTGAGCTTCAAGGTAACAACCCCAAACTCCGTCGATGCTCCGAAACAGGAACTGACTCGGACGTGGAATGTGATGCAAATCCTCTTAAGTGAAGCACGGGTGGCAGGGTTGGGATGTCGTGAGTACAAAGGGAGAACGGCGAAGCTGGCGATGCTCCAAACCAGATCCAGACTCCAGAAGTAGATACCTAGCTCGCAAGTGAGGCAGCCGAGGGTTTCGGGTGCTCAAGTAGGAGTGGGTGGAGATGGCCAGCGGTACAATATGCCTCTGAAACAGTGGTGAAGCCTCTTCCCAATCTGGCTTGACCTTGATCTTGTGAGCCTGAAGATAACACCACACTTCGTCAACGCTCCGAAACAGGTGCACACTCGGACGTGGACTGAGATGCTAAACCCTCTCAAACATAGCAAGGGTGTGCAGGGTGCGGATCTCGTGAAGGGAAAGCGAAAATGGTGACGTTGTCGATACAGGTGCAGACTCCATAAGCAGAAATCCTCGCAAGTGAGGCAGGTCGAGGGTGTGCAGTACTGAACTAGGAGTAGGGGGAGATGGCCTTCGGAGAGTGTAACTGGCCTCTTTACATCTCTTCATGTAGCTCACTTATTCAGGACGCCGACCAACGCGTGCCGAGGGATACAGCAGGAAACTTACAGACTCTAGATCCAGATCCACAATTGCGAAGTGGTGGACGAACTCTCAAAGAACTAGGACTCGCGTCATTGTTACACAGTAACCAATAGCTTTACAGATGGAAATAATACACGACCACAGCTAGTACTGTAGCTGCTGCTCTTCCAGGGCGTGTAGATGGGCAAAAGAAAGTCCTCTCATCAGCTGTATGGACAAACTACTACCA
Source organism: Bryoerythrophyllum caledonicum (assembly GCA_963971425.1). Taxonomy (NCBI): domain Eukaryota; kingdom Viridiplantae; phylum Streptophyta; class Bryopsida; order Pottiales; family Pottiaceae; genus Bryoerythrophyllum; species Bryoerythrophyllum caledonicum. Next base: position 25,693,505 of record OZ020519.1, on the reverse strand, counting down.
CCACCAAGTGCACACAGAGATACTAGACCACGTCGAATAGTTTGCCACATGTCAGGGTTCGATAATAAGAACTTACCGGCCCAAGCAAAGAGCAGTGCTGAAACTTCGATCTTCTCTCCTCCGACGCACTCCAAAGTTGCACACAAGGCTGTCACGTACCAGCGAGTCGGCATTCACCAGCATCAACACATCCGATGCAGGAAGCCCTCCCAAACACGTGCAAGGCTGCGAGACTGAACGAAGGTGAAGTAAGGGTCAGAGCGGAGCCAAAGTCTTCCGAGGGATCCGAGGTCTACTGTAACACGGCTGTGGAACAGTGCAACTGTAGAGTGAGGAATCATGCTGACTCCATTATTTGGTTCCAAAAATAGAGATAGGTGTACTGTAATTTGATTCTGGATCAGCTCAAATCGATGAATATGGTAATACCTCTCTTTTTAAAAGAAACCAAATATTTTTAATGATCCAAACCATTATTTTCCTAGGTCCACATTGGGGAGTAGCTCAGAAAGTGGAGAAGGAATCCAAAGGTCGTACCAGAAATGATATACTATGGAATCCATCAAATCACCGCTTCTTCTTGTCATCAACTTTACCTAAAATGACGTCCAATATACATTGGATTAACTCCTAAAGGATAGTTTGTTCCTAGGGAGACTAATTGATTTTGGGCAGGTTCCTAAAAATCCATTTTTTAAGATAACTTCTAGAAAATTTCTACTGCTAATAGAAATACGGGTTATCTTTGTGGGGAATTTTTCTTTCTTTTTTTGGACTTATAGGGGAATTGTTATGGTGCTTCGAACATAAAAAGCTTGGCAGTTGGGTAGGGTACTATAGAGATGAGTAATACTACTGTAGAGTTGACGATTGCACTTTTTGGAGGAGGGTTGTAGTAAAGGAAAGTTCTTGGCTACCTTCATTGTTTTCATTTAAAAATGCTTAGACTTTAAGAATTTCATTTTTCTGAAAAACATTTTTTTCTATCCTTAGAATATGACATAATGATTCTATTCACCGTTTTGATATTAGATCCCACAACTATATTCAATCTCACTAGGTGAAGTTTGGTAGTAAAGTTTTGGGGGCCTACAAACTGTTCGTATGCAGATGCCTCTTTGGAGCCACGATGGGTGGGAGACCCCCACTCCATGGTTTGATCCCAAATGGGTAGTTGTTTGGGCACATGTGTACAACCTTTGTAATATGGCAAAGTGGGGTCTCAAAGTGTTGCAATATCAAGTGAGACAGTCATATTTCAGAGGGAGTTGGAGACCACGAATGCTTGATAGCGCAAAAATGTGTCACACAATGTTCGCTGTCTTATACTAGTGTCGTATAAAATTGTATTGGAAAATGTCACATATTTAACCCAGGTGGCAAGAGTACTTAACAATCACTCACATACTGTAGTTCAAGCAGCAGCAGCACTCCCTCCATCGGGCAGTACAGTATTAGTTGCTGTTAGACCTCCTTATCAAGACCATTCTACGTAATTATGATGTAGTAGATTCATATAAAAACATTTGGGTATGCTTACCATGGGGTGGTTGCAAAAAAATCGAAAAACGCAGAGGACGTTCCTGTTACACATCAACGGGTCAGCCGAGAAGAACCGATTCAATACTCACGGTCTGCAGCATTCGGAAGAGCAATAGCACGCCTAGACTGACGGTACGCGATGTAAATCTTACAAGGCTTGTTATAGGCAGCATTGCCGTGCATGCACGCGATGTTCTGAAATGGAGATTTTGTTACGACAGTAGGGCATCAACATCCTGAGAATTGTTGCCTTGATCAGCAACACTCTATATTACAATGCTCCATCTGACTTCGCCATTTGGAACGATCATTTCGTCAAGTTTCATACACTATCTAGTTCCCGGGGGTGAAGTTGGTGGCGTAGGCCCACGCGTTGTTGGCCACTGGGTCGGCCAAGTGGTCGTTCAGGTTCTCCAATGGGCCCTTTCCGGTCACAATCGCCTGCACGAAGAATCCGAACATCGAAAACATGGCCAGGCGCCCGTTCTTGATCTCCTTCACCTTCAACTCAGCGAACGTGTCGGGGTCGTCAGCCAAGCCCAACGGGTCGAAGCTGCCTCCCGGGTAGATGGGGTCGCTCACATCGCCCAAAGGTCCTCCAGCAACGCGGTAGCCCTCGACGGCTCCCATCAAGATCACCTGGGAAGCCCAGATGGCCAAGATGCTCTGCGCGTGCACAAGGCTGGGGTTGCCCAGGTAGTCAAGCCCGCCCTCGCTGAAGATCTGCGCTCCAGCCTTGAACCACACGGCCTCGCCGAACTTCACACCGCTCTTCGCCAGCAGCTCCGGAGTCAAGGACCCCAAAGCTCCGAGCATGGCCCAACGCGCGTGGATGACCTCCAGCTCGCGGTTGCGGGCGAACGTCTCGGGGTCGGAGGAGAGCCCGGCGGTGTCCCATCCGTAGTCACCAGCGAACTCACCGTTCAGGTACGAGGGGGTCTCGCCGGAGAACGGGCCCAAAAACTTGGGTCGGTCAGCACCGTACCTAAGACGGGTAACCACAACCACAATCAGACAATGCTGGGAATCAGACACCTGACAGAGAGTTCTCCAACCACTCAGCAACAGCTACACAAAGCCTGCAATCAACTCTCCCCTTCCAGACTTAGCAGAACACAAAACCAACAATACGGTGAGCACACATCATGCGAATCGAACTCTAGATGACATACCAGATGCTGCCGCTGCCGGAGGACTTGCTGGAAGTCTTGCGCATGGTGATGCGGGACTCGCTGGTGCCCACCTGACGAGCGAGCTCGTTGACGGGCTTGAGCAGGGACTGCCCTGCCAAGGCGGTGGAGTGCATGGCGGTAGTGGCGGCCATGGCTGGAGTCTGGAGATAGACTAGTGCAGAAGTTCGAATCGAGAGTCGAGAGTGCCTGGAAGAGCAGCGATGGAAGACGACGTTATAGTGCACAGCGATAGAGAATTGCGGGAGAGGAGGAGTCCGGTGACAGTGAGCGAAGACGGTGATTGGTCGTTGGATTATCAATGGATTGGCCGATCCGCTGCCAGTGGACTGTAGAGTTATGGACTGCGTAGCGGGCTGGGGGTGGCGAGGGCACAATGAAAGTTCACTATATTTTGCAGGTAGGGCATTATATTTTGCAGGTAGTTTGTTATATTTTGCAAGTAGGGCGTTATATTTTGCAGGTAGTTTGTTATATTTTACAGGTAGGGCGTTATATTCTACAGGTGGATAGATGTATTTTCCTTGTTGTCATTACAAAGTTGAACTGAAGCCGATACCATGCGTATTTGTGGCGTTGTTAACCAATCGGGAGGGCCTGAGCCAACCCGCAGCCCGCTAAGGTATTGGAGTTTTCATGAAAGTGAGAGGGATGGTTCTGTATGCCACCTCTTACTTTTTAACCCTTACAAGACCAAGGGATCTACTCCATTCATTAAAAACTGCCAAGATGAACTTTGAGAATGTAACGACATGATCTTCTTCTAAACTTATATGAGATGATGTGGTATATGATTTGTGGATTTTGACCATGTGAATTGAAAGATAATTGCAGTCAAAGTGATAAAAATTTCCCCCAAGGAGACACTTGGTCTAAGGTTTAAGGGTTAACCCTTTAATGCCTACGAGGCTTGGGATGGGTCAATTTTGGTGTTATTTCTCTTCTAACTCTTTCCACAATTGGCCATTGTCTCTTGCGACCTCTAAACGCATTTTGAGCTCCTCGTTAGCTTTCCAATCGATCTCTCCAATCTCCAATCTGTGTAGGCATAAAACACGCAATTAAGCAATTATGCACTTGGCCAAGTGCGCTAATTGGCGCTCAATAACAACAAGATTTTGAGCAGAAATGTCTTTTGGAAGGAAAAAAAATCCGACAATCCCTATTTTTTCTTTGCTATATTTTTGTGATAATTTCATTGAATATTGGTTTCTCAATGTGTACATAAGTAAATCATTTTCACCATTTCGGTAAGATTATGCATAATATATGATTATGGTATTTCATTTTTATTCCATTGACAATATTACATTGACCATGTACTTATAAGAAACTATTCATATACAATTTGTTGTATGAAATAAATTTTATATGAATTTAAATAAATTTTAGTGTCGTGCTACAAATACAATTTGTAGGAGATGTAATGATAAAGCACCCAATACAATGATGAAGTGTGAGGTTTAGAACTCTATATTTTTCATATATATAAAACCATACATGATATAACTATTGAATACTACAAAGATCATATACTACAATCAAACAAACCGTCTCTAAAGCAAATATACCAATCACACTGTACTAGTCACCTAAACATCATGTATGCTTAGCTACGGTATGACCTCAGAGTCTTCATCATCCTATGGCGATACTACTCCCGTAGCGTGTTCCATGGCAGTATTTACCATTTCAGCCAACTCCTCTTTTTGCACCGGACTATCTCCAAGACTGACTGATGTAGACTGTTCATATGTGTAGCTGCCAGGGTCGCCATGCCGCGTGTGCCTTACGCCATCTGCATCATAATAGAAGCCATCCCTAAATGTCATCGGTGCAGTGAAGGTCTCCCGAAATTCAGCAACATCTTCCGGTTCGCTCTGTCTTGAAACAGATGGCAATATTGGTCCAGTGCCACCTCCAATACCTTCTGCGCTCCCATGTGTTGCAGATCCAAGCTCTGATGGAGCAGGCCCCAAAGACCGTCCACCCCTACTCAACTCCGAAAAAAACATGAGAGAATCGGTCGTACACTGCTCTGATTCTGACAGCTGAGAAATGGATATGTTCATCCCATCTGTTGGTGCCTCTGAAGGAACATCCAGTACCCTGGTATCATCCCCCATTCCAACAGGTGTCTCATGTACACAAACTCCCACATGCGCCGGCGGCGTTGTTAGAACCACGTCTCTCCTAAGTGCTCCTTCATCTTCACCTTCGTCTTCCTCTTCATGGTCCTCCTCGTCTTCCCCTTCTTCTGCTTCACTGCTTCGCTGCGAGTCGGGCGAGCGACTGTTACGCGTAGATTCGTCCGTCCCATATTCACGTGGCAATCTTTCGTTCAAATGGGTGTAGAAATCCACATCATCGTCACCTTCCGTTCGTAAAGGAGTCGCATCTTCGGTAGCATCCACACTAGTGGGAGCATTGTCCGTTCCATCGATGTTGTTAGACATCAACAAATGCCCTTGGAAGTTGTTGGACAACTCACCGTACAAGAACGAAATCCTCTCGCTGCAATCGTCGATCACAATGATCTCGGATCCCTGGAAATCCGAGTGTAGTATAGTCGGAATCGTTGTTGACATGTTACATACCACCAAACTCCAACCCCGAGGCAAGTACGAACCCACCAGTCTTGATAACTCCGATGGAGATCTCTCGAGAGCATCAACAACAGAAGGCTCTTGTACTTCACCACGGTTATCATCAAATAAAAGAGGAAGTGGACGGCGGCGAGTAATAAAGTTCGCCTCAACAGACAATCCAACTGGGTGTTGGAGACAAATAATGATATCGCCTATTGGTTCAACTACTTGTTGTAAGCGCCCTCCCTCTGTAAAGTTCAGAGGATGATCAACCAACGTCTGACCAAACGCCCAACATCCACGCCGATGAGAGCAACCCTCCGGGAGCTTCAACTTCGTAATCAACTCTTCCGTAGCGAACACAGCTGGTGGTAATAGAAAAATGACGTTCCATCGTTCAACGGTCGTTATCCATAACGCCAGTTGTGCAAAGATTCTAGTGAATTGTTCATCTTCCCAATGACCGTTGCCATGCCTTCCACCGCCACGGCGACAATCAATAATCCACAGGTATGGTTGTGTCAACTCCGCATACTCTGAACGAAATAGTCCTCTTCTACACCGAATTAGAAGCGGATCCTGTGTGTCGTTCTGGCCTGGCCTCCGAACATGCAACTGCCACTTCCAATTGGCAGTGTTTGCAACTCCCTCACGTACGGATGGTGCATTCTGGCCTTGCCCCTTTGCTGCAACAACCTGATAATGTACCTTGATGAAAGGAGGGACGAGGTCGCTTATATCTTTTAGCTTCGACACCTTCTCTTGCTGCGGCGCACCCCATTTGGTTCTTGTTTTGCTATCCAACAGCTCGGCAAATTTGTCAAGTTGCTCCTTGCCTCCTGGCAAATACTTCCGTACAGATATACGAAAGACCTCTTCCATGGAATTCGGTGAAGATTCCTTGTTCTCTACTATCAACCACCGAATGGTATTCATCACCGCTTCTCGTCTCATAATGCGCTCACATACACTGGCAAGGGTACGAGTCCTTGGATTTTGGTCTTTAACGCCGTTGAAGTAAAGTGTTTGACGAGGTCTACGTCCATCCTCGCCTACTGGCATAGCTGTACATGCCTTTGCAACCTCCAGATAGTACGAATCTGGAAGTCTCCCAAGCGGCCTCAACCAATGCCCGGTCATCCGCTTCCGCCTCGGTTGAACATCCGCATTCGGATCCAAGTTCTTCTTCAGTGCCAAAGCCTTCCACCTCTTCTCCTCATCCTAGTTGTAAAACAGGAAGCCGTTTTTGTAGTCCTTGCTGACTTGAAGGGCAGCTTCAAAGCACTCATTGCTGGGATTCCAAGCATGATTGGTTAAATCCTCCATGATCTTTGCCAGTGAGGACATTGTAATCTTGTTGTCATCTCCGTGAGGCAGTTTCCGCACGGCACTTGCTGCGCTCACCAGTGCGATAGCCCTGCGTTCATCGTCCGCCCGGACCGAGCTATCAGGCCTACCATACAGATCCCATATCTGTCGGAGCTTCACCAAATCCCCATTCATGGTGGAAAGTTTTTTTCTTTGCCACTCCGCATTATTGACCTGTACTGACTTGTTAATGTAAAGTCGTCGATCATCGTACACAACAAAGGTAGCCTCCCACTCCTCAAACATCTTCTGATACTCAGACAGAGGGATGTTGCCGCTCATGCACTGCTCCTTCGCATACTTGCAAGCAGCTACAACGTGTTGCCCGTCCACAGGCTCCCAAATGATACGCTCTTGAAGCGAAGATAGTTGAGAGCCCGCAGTACCGTGTATAGAAGCACCCACATGGGTTAAGAACATCCGTTCAAACTCTCGTACTGCTCCAGTAACCGGGAAATCCACTCCCTCACGCTCAACCATGCCAGTGTTGGTAGTGATATCCACAAGGTACCGGATTGGACGAAGTACCAATTTACTCACTCCGGTCCTGTTCTGGGGATCTCGTAAGAAGTGATACACTTCTGATTTCCTCTTCTGTGACAGTATCCAATGGTTTGTCTCCGGATTCACCACTTCGACGATGCGGTCAATGTGTGCCTTGAACACAATGTCGCCCCATATAGAACCTCTCGCAACTTCCTCCTTCGTAGGTACTGGCGCTTTCAAATGCCTAGAAGTTGGAACGGTTGCTGGAATGTCTGCCTCCTCCTACGAATCTCCCAATGACTGATCAAAAAAGTTGTGCAAGTCGTCATCCATGGCCGACAAACTCACAGAGACACCCGCTGTAGATGTTGAGGATCTACGATGAGTTTCGGTTTGTCGAGCTATCGATTCACGGCCCCTGCCACGCGATGACGATGTCCTGCCCCGCGACGTCGATGCCCTGCCACGCAATGTCGAGGCCCTGCCACGCGATGTCTCTGAGCGGCCACGCGATGTCTCTGAACGGCCACGCAATGTCTCAGAACGGCCACGCAATGTCTCAGAACGGCCACGCGACGGCCGTCCATCAGAATCTGGAGCTCTGTTGCCCTCTTCACGTCGTGGGCGCTTAGATGGACGACCACTTGTTGGTGCACGAACACGCGATGGTGGCAGTTCAGTGGACGGCCGCCAATCCAACTGTGTCGGTCTTGCTAATGCGCGATAAATGGGCTCGGTCTCCTCTGGATCCGTTGGTAGACTTGCACGCTCAACACTTGCACGCTCTGGCTCCGTCCGCCGTAATGCCTCGTACATGGTATGAGCACTCATAAATCTTCTAGCGCGTGCCTCATCCTCTTCAGATAACGCCAAACATGCCAATACATGCTCATGCCTAGCAGTGCGCACCGCAAGATCCGTGCTGAGCCAAAACGTCTGTAACGAGGTTATGTTATTCACCCGCCTTGAATTTTGAAGGAGAACTGTAGGAACAGGTGCTAGAAGCAACTTCTTTGAAAGAGAAGTCTTTGATGCCATTTGGCCAACCCCCGGTACGCAAACTGCATAGACCATATTGTCTGGTCGAAGATTAATTGCTCCAAGTTCAGCGAAGGGCTTCCCCAATGCTGATGTGCGCATCCCTATTTGAAATGGATGTTCCGTGAGCCACAATACTGGCTTCGACGCCGCGTCTACTGCAATCCACCAACCATACTCCTCCCAGCGCCTTTCGATTGGAAGTGGTGGTGCTATAATGTCACATACAAGAAACCTGATCATAATCACAATACATATACAATTGTCAATACGGTGTATGTTCATATACATCAATGCTTACACCTTCTAAGAAAAATACACAAAAGCATCATATTACAACTCAAATGTAGCTTCCTTGACTTGTAATGGTAAACCCCTAATTTTTATGACTCTACAAAATGTCAATTTTTAAAATCATTAATCCCATTTTTTTTCTTTCCTACCATGTGAAAACACACCTAAAAAGTTCAAATCCGAAGTCGAAATTCCAAAAAAAATATTATTTCGGAAGTTATGAGCTCACTGTTAAGTGAATCTGCGGAAATTACAGTTTCATCCATAAAAGATGAAAATCGCAGCACGGATGAAAATAGAGGATGACGAATCACAGCTGATGGAAAATCACAATGGATGAAATGCGTAAAAACAACGGATGAGGAGGAAAATATACAGGGGATGAAAAGGGAAAAAATCAACAAATGAAATGCCTGTGAAGGGATGAAAAACAGTGGATGAAAACTTGTGGATGAAATGCCAAAAAGTGGGTTCCGCTCTAAATCTGAAATTAATATGTAATTAAAGAATTACGGACTTGGCTAATTTCAGCAAATAAACCACAAAAATATGCCCGGATTTTTTACAAATTTTTTACAGTTTTTTTAAAATTTTATTCAAATTTTTAATAATTTCAAATTGGAATGGAAAGTAGGCTTCATAAACTTCATTTCATTATTTGGACTCAAAATCACAAAATATCATGTTAATGACTCAAATTCAGATTTAGAGCTGGAGCTAGAATCTACGAAATCGGAAGAAATACACTATGGTGATTTCAGCGACCTTTGAGGATTTTTAGAAAAAAGAGAAAAAATCAAAAAAATCCGAAAAAAATTGGGATGATACCTCCAGATTCAATCTACAAGGGAAAAAAAATTCAAGTTGTTTTGAATTGTTGAAAATTACTTATAGGCATTTCAGTTTCGTCCAAATCTATGGAAAAAAAACTCTTTTTTTTTTCTTTTTTTTTAATTCCCTTACAGCGATACAAGGTTTGACCGGGTATGCGATTGGATCAGGGTATGACCGGATATATGACTAAATAATGGGTATCAACGACCTTTGGAAGGGATATCAACCAAGAGCAACGGCACGATCAAGAGCCCCCTGCGTACGCACGGCCGTAAGAGAGTTGAGCCCGCTCGACATTGCCGACGCCGAACCCTAGCCTGCCTACACTGCCAACGCCGCTCTGAATTCCACCAGGCCGCTCTAACCCTAGCTGCTGTGATCCTACTGACTTCGACACGCACAGCACATGGAGGAGAGAGAAGGAGAGAGATGAGGGTGAAGTGAGGAGAGAGGACCAGTAGATTAGTTAGTCCTTGCAAGTTTGTGATGTTGCTTGCGAGTTGGTCATGTAGCTTGTAGGTTTTTTGCACGTTGTTCACTCATCTACTCGCAGGTTGTTCACGCGGCTTGGAGCGTCACTCACTCACTGACAGGTTTTTCACGCAGCTTGGAGCGTTACTCACTCACTCACAGGTTGTTCACGTAGCTTGGAGCGTTTCTCACTCACTCACAGGTTGTACACTCGTACCTTGCTCTCGAGGTGAAACCCTAAAACACCCTAGGAGAAACCCTAAGACACCCTAGGTGAAAACCTAAGACACACTAGTCGAAAGCCAAAGACACCCCCGCGTATGCACCTCCCTGAGGTGAGAAGTCCAGCCATGAAAATGGCGGCGCCGCCGAAATTAGGGTTCCAAAAATCAGGGTTTCCATATCACCGACAATGTTTAGATAATTAGGGTTTTCAGATGTGGTGTCTCATGTTTTCCAATTAAGTAACGACCAACCTTAAACCCTAAACTGAAGTTCACAGGATATAACGCAAACAAAATTAAATTATAAGTAGTTTAGAATGATTGTGCACCTGAGTAGTTTAGAAAGGACGTGCTACTCTCCGCTTTGAACCTGCAATCACATAAAACCACTGAACAACATGATAGGATGAAGTAGAAATCTTGACCATCTAAAAACATCTAAAAACATGATATGTGGAGCTCACCTTTGGATGATTGTAAAAAAGAGACTCACTATTATGAAACGGCAGCCTTATATGGATTTCTAAACTTTGTGGTTAACTACTCTACTTTTATACATGTACCAAATATTACCTTCTTTTAAGAATATTACCTTGTGGTCAAACACTCTACTATTATACATATAAAGAATACTATTTTATGGTCAAACAATCTACTTTTATGCATATAAATATTACCGTTTTTTTTCTTACCAATTTTTTTATTGTTTACTGTAAAAAGTACATTTTAACCCAAGTCGAACATTTTTAGACATTTTGAGGAAGGGGGAAAAAAACTTGTTTTCTACATAAAAACTAGAGATCTTCAAAGTCTTTGCCATTATTTTTTTTTTACCACAATATGTGGTGAAAACCTTAGTATCAACCGTTTGGATTATCAAAGTATTCCATATTTGTGTTAAAAAAAAGGTAAAACGTGAATTGGTTATTTTTCATTTCTTTTCAATTAGACGTCAAAATTAGATGCTTTGCCACTTTTTAGTTGTGGTAGTTTTGGGGTGTTTCTTGATGGAAAAAGGCTTGGAAATTTTGGGGTTTGTTCCTTAAGGATACTTACATTCATTGAAATTTTAATATAAAAATGTCCTTCACAACAACTTTTTGGAGGTATTTAAATTATTGTATTTGGGTTGGTGGTTTGAAAGTTAGTTCATACCTAATATTGGAACTTACAACTTTTGCTGTTACTCTCTATTGCCATTAAGATTTTTCATACCCATAAAGGAAAAATAAGACTTTTAGAATGGACTAGAAAATAATTATTATATTTTGTGTGAATTTCTAATTGTATATAGATCTAAATCTGAGTCAAATGTTTTCAGGAAAATGATTGGAAAAAACCATACCATCTATAGTAAAAAAAGCTTATAAATCTTCAAAGCATTCCCTTCTACTGTTTTTGATATCTATTAGTGATAAATTTCTTCTTAACCCTTACAATTGTCATTCTAGAACATATTATCATTTTCAAAGTAATATATCACGATGTAGCAAATAATGAATCTGTATTCATTGCACATTATTCTTGTAATACGCTTTTGTTTTCTACCTCTTAAACTTGGTTCTAAAGAACTAACAAAAACTATTAACAAAACAATAGAATATTTAGACTTTCTTTAGTGCAAAAATGAAATACAAAGTGAAGTCAAATTTGATCCTATACTTTAAAAGTAGGGATGAGAATGAATCTTTTCCTCAACTTCAAACCTTATAATCTTTTAAGCTCTACGGCCAACATTTATGTCCTTTTGATAATTATATTGATCAATGGATCATTGTTGAGATGTAATAATTAGGACATCAAATAATGTTGTTGACTTCTAATTTACACTTTGGAGTAGGATCAACAATTAGTACTTATATTTAATGTAAAATTGTAAATGAATTTTAGGAGTTGATATACAAAGATTTTAGGTTGTTTTCATCATGTCTAATATAATGACACTAATGTGTTTGTTATAGTCAGGTCGTAAAGATTTTGGAATGAAAAGAAGAGCATAAGTTTTAGCAACGAAGGCTGATTGGTGATATCGTCATATAAAGCGACGTTGAACTCCGGTACCACGCCCTTTGATACTCACAATTAAAATCCAGGTCAGGAATACCTTCTTACGCTGATATGATGGCTATTTGGATGTATCATATGTATCGTGCTTTACATTGGATCACTTGAAATTGCAATTTTGTCCAATTAGCTCTGTTTGTGAATCTTATAAATGATCAATCATTACATGTGAGAGTATAAGTATATGTCTATCAGTGAGTAGTCTATTGGATGAATGATGATTTTGAATTGGAAAAATATATATATATTTTGACAATTTTTCCACTGTCGTGTCTATATTTGTCAAATAGTATCGATGGAAAGCGGAACATCCTAGATTCCTCTAGAACCTCCAAACATTCGCAGATCAAATATCCTTTCTAATAGTTCAGTGGGGGCTCGGTTGATACGAGCAGCACGGGCGCGCCAAATTCAAGAGAGATCGGTTGGGATAGGTGATTTTGAAGCGGGAAGGACTGTAGAATTGCTCTCCAAAATAGGCATTGTCGTGGGTTTGGCAAAAAGGGAGCATGCCTTTGAAAGTGAAATGGTATTGCATGGATGTAGAATGTTTCCATCTGAGGTGGCAGTGCGTATAATTTGGGTAGACGATGCATTACATTGGACATGAGAAGTTGTGGGTGAACAACTTGGTTCATGTATGGACCTGATCATTCGTTGGAACCGGTCATTGCTTCGTGACTTGGCCACAACACCTAATTTTCCAAATGCCCATGGTGAAGATAGATCTCATATTTCACCTACACGGACAATGGCCCCAGGATTTGATGTTCAAAGGCGATCTATCGCCTCCGAATTGAATGAAAGATCTCTGTGGAGTAGCCAAGCTTCAAACCCCGTTGATGAGAGTTCACCATTTTCTCAATGCACCCCCTCTAACATTCGAGATTTGCCCCATGTGGAGGGAATTGCTCACGTTAGAAGAACGCGCCGACCTTATTCTATGCAGAATAAAAGAATGATAGTTTCAAACGAGTCAAATGTGACAGGAACTGCAGCAAGTAAGGTATCTTTGGCAAGCGTGGAAAGGGCAATAGTACAGGGAGGATGCAAGCAAAATTGTTTGAGGGACATTCCAGCAAGGCATATTTTAGACATGCGATATAATGCTTGGGCACCAGAGTATTCAATCCGAAGTACATGGATAAGACAAATGTTGATTTCTTTTTATACACGAACGGAAGGATTTCGTCGGGATAAATTTGAGACGAAGTTAGATGGCAGGCCTGTTTGCAATGCTTGCTACGCTCTTGGGGTTGGTTATTCGCAACGGCGTTTTAAGGAGTTGAAGAAAGATTGTTTAATATACGGTAGAGTGACGGCAATCCACGGTAACACACTATCGAATCCGATTAGAGAGAGTACTAGAATGTCTGCTGCGGAGGCTTGCTTCAAATCATTTGTGGAAGAAGCTGGATGTCCTCAACCTCATCGTTCTATTTGCCGTAAAGATGACAACACAGTGGTGCCTCTTATTCTCCTTCCAATGAATACAATAAAATTTAACGTATTCAAATACGTGAATGAAGAGGTGAAGAGAATATGCAATGGAGATACCATTTCAATTAGCTCGTTCCATAAGATGTGGCGTTTGAGATATCCCCATGTCCAGGTTCCACTATTCTCAAGGTTCTCAAAGTGTTATCATTGTTGGGAATATAAATGTGCTATGGAGGGCACAACCAATGCCGATGCAAGGATTAGGATCAAAGAATTGTTTATGTTGCATCTACGCATCCAGATGGAGGAACGTAGGCATTATTGGATATTCAAGAGGTCGTGTTATATCCACCCTGACTTATACATGTGCATCATTGTGGATGGCATGGACCAAAACACAACCATGGTACCAAGAATGCGTCAAACTGTAAAGAATATTGAACACCGGTTTGTGAAGACCCATCTATGCGGGGCTCTAGTACATGAAATCGGTTTGTATTGCGACGTATGGTTTGGAGCTCACCACAAACATGACAGCAACCAGGTCGTGAGCACGTTGTTGTATGTGATTGGACACGTGTTGCGGAGGAAGGGATTTTTGCCACCAACATTGCACATCGAAGCAGATAATTGCACCCGTAAGAATAAAAACATCTATATGTTTGCTCTATGCGCATCCTTGGTGGGATTGGAATTTTTTCAAGAGGTGGAACTCTCTTTCCTTATAGTTGGCTATACACATGAAGATATTGATCAACGCTTCAGTTGTATATCAAGTACTTTGAAGAGATCGGACGTGGAATCCTTAAAAGAAATGCTTAACCTTATAGAATGGAGAACGTCTCCTACGGAGGCATTTATCACGGCACGGTTGTTAGAGAATGTGTGGGATTGGAAACAGTTCATAACACCCCACCTACTAACAGGTCCGGATTCATTGGTTGGCATAACATTTCCACACCACATGCGATTCTATATAGATGATAGAAATGGGACCCACGAGGTTCAAGTGCAACACAAACATTACTGCAATGATGCTTGGGGACCGGAGACAGGAACAAAGACTTTGAGGTCGCTGCCAAATAGAGATGAACGACCAGCGTTCGCAAATGTGTTTGCAGGGGACGAACGGGAGCTAAAAGCGTTGGATGACTTCATTGCCTATAAACAGAGGTGCATTGAAAGATTGCAACATGTGGAAAGGAACCGTGATGCTAAAGTAGAGGCCGAGAAATTGAAACTGTACTTAGCCAAATTTCCACACAAAGACCGTAGCAACGAGCATCATTCTTTACCATTTTGGCCTTCAGATGTGTCCAATACTGCAACTTCGGAACCTGTTTCATTGGATGAAGTCAACGGCCTAGGCTACGAAAATCACGAAGTAACCGTCGTGGACCAAATTGTGGCTATACTTCCAAATGCAGACTCTCGAGGATATTTTGGTCCGCGTAGAGGAAGACCATCGAATCAAGCAGTGCGTAGGGCGCAACGAACGGAACGCAACCATGAACGAATCGAACAAGGAGCAGGGGATGAAGTTAATCACGACCCGTTTCCACCATTCAATCCATAATCAGATATTAATTGTGGACAATTTGTAGCCCTGAGAGTTGATAGAGCTGAGTTTGAAGGTGGTATACCATTCTATGTAGGGAAGGTGATTGAAGATGGGAAAAATCAAAGGAGTCATAAAATGAAGGTTTGTTGGTATTGGCCCATCATGCAAAGAGAAAATGTTGACAGAACAGGGTCCATCGTACAACGATATGCAAATTGCATGGATGCATTTTGGGAGCCCACGTGTGAGAGCCATAGTTGGGTAGAAAAAGAGGCATGCATCTTTTCGTGGATAGACGAACCTGAAAGAACAGTGGCTGGCGCTTTCCGGAGGAGAGAGCGAAATATATTCGGATCGCAAGTTGAAAGCAAGATTCGGATTTTACAGTCGGCTAAGGCTCACATACTAGAATATATTGCAATGCAAACCAAAGCAATTGACAATGAGCGGTTGCAAGTAGCCTTGAATGATATGTAGTAAAGGAGTATACTACAATGAGTGTATGGTGATTGGCATGTAGGGTATATGCAAGAGTAGTCTTCCACTTGGTTATGTAAGGCGTTTGGTAACAATTGACCAATAAATCCGAGAGGTTTTTCCCATTGTTTGATTACATCACCAAGTACAAGAATATATGCAATATGTTGATTTTCTTCTTCTTAAGTATCACGTTCCATGAGTAATATATTCAAATCAATTGCCATTCATTGCACAGTGTTTTAGTTTACATAATTGCATATTTTGTATAGTTACTTGACAAGCTTCTTTCCAAAAACATACTACTAAGTATGAAACAAATATTTATCAAATTCTAACCAAGTTCCATATCAAATTTGTCAAAAATGCCAAAAAAAAACTTATTGAATTAACATTTTTGGTTATATTGAAAATTGTTCTCAGATCCTAATTTTTTTAATAAAAAAACCAGGAAATCAAACAAAACTTAATTTGATACAACGCATTGGCCGCCGCTGTCACTAAGTGCACTTTTAAAAGGCCAAGTGCATAATTGCTTAATTGCGTGTTATAAGCAATTTACAGTGATTTTTGAGGGGTGGTACTGAAATGTACCCACTGTATAGATGATGTTTCGCCTAATATGTTATGCTCGTAGATTCTCTTAGGCTCTTATGGTCCACAAAGGCGTTAAAGGGTCAATCTAGTGTTAGTACCAAGAAACCAAGGTTATCAAATACGTGTATTTGGACAATTAAATACATGTTTTGAAATGTATTCTATAACTCTACTAGTACACGTTGTACTGATGGCGCATTTAATATTGACTCTCTCATTTGCAGCTTTACTCACTGTATAAATAATATTCCGCCTTATCTATTATGCTCGAAACACATTTGTTGCTTCATTCAATCATGTATTTGGACGTATTTGGAATTTATGCCAACTACAATTTAATACATGTATTCATACTTGAGATAGAAATACATGCATTCCATACTTGATAACCTTGGGACTCTTGCCTTTTTAAGGTCTGATTCATGTTGTATTATTTAGTATTGTGTGCTACTCTGTTGTGTCAAGTTGGCGCCGGGCTTCATTTCTTGTGGCCATCAGCCCACGTGGCCTGTGGTTGGGATGGGGCTTGCCTTGTTATTATCTTACGCGCCTTGCGCTTATATTTAATTCTCATGGGGTCTTCTAGGATTTGACAAGATACAATAGAGTATGTTTGGTAATGCCTAGTTACAAACTTGCGCACAATCAATTAAGCAACATCATGAATTAGCATGGTTCATTGATATTCAGTACTAAGACGACCAATGCCACAACAAGGCTTCAAATAGAAAGGTTAAACTTAATGACAACGATGTTGGTTTGAAGCCGCTCTAAAGACCATAGATGTGTTTGTAGCGGGATGACATTCGGTAGACAAAGTTCCTCCTTGACATACTCTCATGTTGCGAGCTAGACTGCATGTACCGGCATTGATATGTGCAAATGACAATTCCCAACAGACTTTAAAGTTATTGAATACACGTACATGTACTCTATCTACTTATATTACAGGCGTCAATGTCTGTCCGTCCGCCGCTCCCGGTCATATGACCTTTGGAATTGCCATTTGAATCAAATGTGCCTTTTGAATTGAATGTGAACTTTGAAAGAATCCTCCATATGTGCCCTTTGGAGGAATCCTTTATAGTGCCCTTTTATTCAAATTTGGCTTATTGAGTTTTGAAATTGTATTATGTATCAAAAATAGAAAAATAAAACCATAATTTCCAAACTACACAATGTACTACCTCGGGTATATAAAATAAATGATAGTTATCTAAAGACAATAACACGTATATA
The DNA here is from genome assembly GCA_963971425.1 of Bryoerythrophyllum caledonicum. Taxonomy (NCBI): domain Eukaryota; kingdom Viridiplantae; phylum Streptophyta; class Bryopsida; order Pottiales; family Pottiaceae; genus Bryoerythrophyllum; species Bryoerythrophyllum caledonicum. The sequence continues at coordinate 25,676,092 of OZ020519.1, read as the reverse complement.
AAATAAATAATGAGTATTTAACCCCTAAAGGACCACGACCTATTTCGCTCTAAAACCAGTCCAAAACTGCCACTGTCAAAAAGAGACATGAAAATCACATTTTAAAGTGAATTTTGGATTTTAAACCATAAGATCTTAAAATAGACTTCCATATAAACATGCCATCAAATTTTGGTTGTAATCCACCGCACGGATTGATAGATTTTAGTGTTTAAAGTCAAAACAATGGTTCATTTTCATCCCTGCGTTGAGTAGATCAGCAGACTTTGACTTCATTTTGTATCAAATTTTTGTATTGTACAAGGTCTAAATCTTTTACCATTGTCTTAAGCATGATGTTATTTCCCAACACACAAATTTTTAGAGGTAAAAAAGGGGTGTAGCATATTCAAAACAAGTGTGCAAGGAGTGGAGGTTCAAAAATTGCCATTTCACGTTTTATTTTTTTGTGAACTACGTATGTATTTAAATAATAATCCAAACGGTCAATAAGAATTTTTTCACCACATATTGTTGTTGAAAAAATAAAAAGTGAAAAATATGAAGATCTCTAGGTTTTATGTAGAAAAGATGAAGTTTTTTTCCCCCGTTGCCCGACAATATGTGAAAATGTTTGACTTGGAATAAAATGCCTTTTTACACTAAAGACAAGATTATTTCTGGAAAATTTCTAAATAAGGAAAAATTCTTTACATGTGTGAAAAATCTCAATGTCAATAGAAACTTTTGTCAAAAAATTTGGAGGTGCCCGAAGTCCCACTTTTGGCTTTAAGTGGTACTAACTTTCAAACCACAAATCCAAAAAATATATATATATATATATATCTCCACGAAGCTCTTATCAGATCCTATCTTGAAAAAAAAATCAATTAAAAAGGATTTTTTTTCGAATTGTAGGTGGGAACATGCCCAAAATCCAAAATGACCCCGGGGGGACGTTTGGTCCTTTAGGGGTTAAAGTGAATAGTAGGTATATATAGAACATAATGCACATATAATGGGTAAATTTTATTTTTGCATTTACATATGTTTATTTAACTTGGGATTGCCCCGGTCAGTTGATGACAACGGGGAATGGACTTGATTCGATTTAGATTCGATTTGAGCTTATAGGTTTTAAAATACAAAACATGCAAATGTAACTTTAACACACCACCCTCCGCTCTCCCCGTCGGGATGACGGGTACCAACCCTAGTATATCATACCAAGACACGTTGTATCCCAATTATTGCTCACAATGCATTTAATATTGACTCTTTTTTTTTGCGGCTTCCCTCTACATTTATTTGAGCATATTCGGAATAGGTCAAGCACAAATGAATACATGTATTTGTATTTGGAATATAAATACATATACTCCGTACTTGATAACATTGCCGGGAATGACATTGATAGAGTGACTTGGCTTGGAAAAGGTGTAGAGAACAACCAATCAGTTCTTTGAGAACTTTGGGTACTACGAAGAGCTAAATTAACTTGCACCGGATAAGGACCAAGAACATTGATTGCCCTTATTACTCATGCATTTCATTAGTGCAAAAATTAAAAACATCTCATGTCCAATTTCTTAATATACTTCCCCCTCTCTTTCTCACCCTCTTACGCTCATATTATCTTCTAGATGGACTATTAGAAAAAGTCTATTATTCAATACTCTGGAGTTATTTCTAAAGTGTAGCAAAAGATACCATCCTTCTTTCCATTTTGAATCAACCTTAAATAGCTCTTACTTTCTGTAATTAGGTCAAAGAGAGAAAACATGATTAAGATTCATAGCATAATATGACCTCTCCTTCTTCCTTCTCAAAGACTACTAAAACAATTTCTAAGATGACCACCAAACAAAAACTCATGATCCTAAAAAATGGTAAAACACTTTTTTAGTGGATTGGTTTTATAGGGTTTTTTGTACACTTTTTCACCAATACATATTCTTGTTTATTAGAAAGAAATCCTATAAGGATGGTTGAGGCACCAAGTAAAATATTTGGGTTTACAAGAAGTTATTATTGTGCTTTAGAATTTTATTAATGCAAAGTCAATCTTAAATTGAAGACATGCACAACATAGATCCCTCTAATACATTATTGCACACCTTGGAACTGACCAAAATGCACAAAACCATTTTTTAAATGGTAAAAATAAAATAGATTCTCACTCGTCATCTCTACAAGTTTTAAACACATGTGTGATTAAAAACAAATTCTATATTAAAAAATATATTAATACTAGAAGGGATTTTTTTGTGTATGATATCATATCATTTTAACCCCAAAAAGCCCAAGGCATTTTCCCTCATGAAACACTCCAAAACTGTTGTCATCAACAAGTGGCAATGAAATCTAACATTAAATTATATTTTTAGATTTTAGCCGTACAATCTTAAAATAGACATGTATATGAACTTACAATACAGATTTAATTGCAATCCACCGCACGGATGTGAAGGTTATAGCATTTAAAGAGCAAAGAAAAGTATTTTTCCCCCTTGCCCGGCAAGGTCAGCCTACTTTGACTAGGCATATCTTCTAGTTTTTACATTGAAATGTGATCAAATATTTTACCAATATGACTTATATGTTGTTAGCTATTTGTGTGCAAAATTTGAGGTCAATTTGAGGGGTAATAGATGCAAAAATATATACTTTAGTGAAAGGGGGTACAAAATGATGACAATTACTACATATTAAGTGATATGAAATTATTGTTTATTTCATACAAGTTGTTGCATTTGAGAATCCCAATGGTGGAAACTTTCAATATATTTTTTCACTAATTTAAGAAAAAGAAATGTTTAAAAATATTAAAATCCATAATTTTCATGAATATATGGAATAAATAAAGCATTATGGGAAAGGGCAGTGCTCGAAATTGGATGGCCAATTCGTCCCGCTGATGACAACCTTCTTTGCTGGACGGAAAAATAAATTAAAAATAAATAATTAAATAATTAAAAAATTAAAACAAATAAGATTTTTTTTTAAAAATCTCAGAGGGGGGCGCTTCCGATGCGGAACGCTGGCAGGCCAGCTCATGGCTAGTTGTTTGCTATCTTTTAAAAAAATATTTTGATAACTCTTTAAATAATTTTCAAAGCTTTTTCTACTTGGACTTGGTGCATAGATGTTTGGACTCCTTTCCTCGCCCTTTCTGTCCCAAAATTCTACCCCATTTTTCTCCTCAAATTGTATTGGTTGACATGGCTGCCCCTATAGTCCAGACTCCCCATTTTGACCTTCGAGGGCTAATAAATTTTGAACCAAAAGTCCAAAATCATATTTGAAAAATCCCCCACATAGATTTCATCAAGGACGATGCGGTGTAAAATTTTCATAAGAATCGGAGTATTTATTCCACTCAAAGGTACATGCCCAAAATCCTACACGTACGCCCCACGTACACTTGGGCTCTTAGGGGTTAAACATGAAGATATCTGAACATAACTTTGTCAATTATGGTTTAAATTTATTCATAATCTATCCAATATTATTTCATGTTGAAAAGAAACAATGTACATTAACTTATTACCGTACCCAAGGTTCAGATCTTGCACAATTGTACCGAATAAATATTCATATCTAAAAATAGAATACATAGAGGTCTAAGATAGAATATTCTTCTTAATCCGTTTTTCACCGGGTTAAAAAAATGTTTTTTGGAAAAATATTTTCCAAAGTTGTGATAGCTATTTTTTAAAATATTTTCGCCGAATCCGACCCACAGGTAAGGCCCATATGCCAACTAATTACAACCTCAGCTAATTTATAACCACTGCTGACGCTGGTGACACACGATGACGCGGTCATGACATGCGCGGCGTGCGTGAGCGCCGTGGAGAGCGTGCTCACGGCGCGGTGAGCGCGTCCGTCGCGTTGGTGACGGAGACTTGGGAGATGGAGTACGGTCCGAGTGTGATAAAAAACCGCGAGGACATCATCGACGCGATCGAGATGCAGGGTTTGATGCCGCGCTGACGGACCGCGGGCAACGCGACCAATTTTCAAGTTCGTTGTTGCAGGGAGTCAGTGTACACCGTCATGGACAAGAGCAACGTGGAATATTCTATTTTGCGGAGCTTGAATAGGAGTGAACGAGGTCAGGATGGATCCGCTCTCAGTGAAAGTCGAGGTCACGATAGATCCTGAGGTCGTCAAAGCGGTGGAGTCCAAGAGCGACTACAAGGTGGTTATCTCCAACCAGTACACGACTACAACTGGTAAATTTTGGTACGTGTCTTGATCGCCTACTTATGGCTCATTTGCAGTTAGTCGAGTTGGTGAACTCCAGCAGAGCTCGTCGGTTGCTGATAGTCATGTTTACCTTCACTGGTGGTGAACTGGATGAAGTTCCTGCATCCTACATTGAATTCGCAGAACGCCTTGTCCTACCCATTCATAGTGCCCCTGCATGCAGATCAGGAGGGTTCAATTTCTTGAAAGACAAGTTTAAATAAAATATCAGCTGAACTAGATTAGTACTGCACAAGTTTCGTTTTGATGCCGCATGTAGATACACGAAATGGGGCAACGCTGACAGGACAAGGACATTTCGAAATGGGCAACGCTGACAGGATATTCGAAAGCACTTCATCGGATCAGACTGGAATAGGTAAACTTTGAAAAGTGTACCATGCGCTCTGATGCCAGGAACAACTGCCGCTCTCGTACTTAAGTTGCTGATGCATAGCCACCATGTTAGGAAGTTTTCGCCTTCAAATGCTGCTGTGAATGAGAAGAAGATGTTTGCATGAATGAACGATTAAGCAAATGTCATTAAAAATTCTTGGTGACATTTTGGACACTCCAGTTGGTATTGAAGCTCCAAAGTCTAACCTGATGCAACCACGTTCAAAAATCCATTTCATGCACGTCATGTACAAATACAGCCATGATTGTAGGGTGAAGTGTCACTTCTTTTTAAGCACTGCGAAATAGGTCACAGTCTTCGTCTGGGGGGGCTTTGATCCTGAGATTTTATCTTATCCTTATTCAGTGGTTGCATGTACATCCGCGTCTGTGGACAAGTTGCAGAGCTACGCAGCAGATTGTAATACATATTCACTCATGTCCATGGCAGTCAGGAATTACAACATTGCTCAAAAATCATGTTTATGTAGAAGCCGAGATGCTCCCGAAAGCCATCTCAGTTGGATCCACCTCTTCCTCTCTATTCTACACTATCCACGAGAATAACCCCTGCCATAATAATTTCGTAAGATTCACAGATCTAGTTCCCGGGGGTGAAGTTGGTGGCGTAGGCCCACGCGTTGTTGGCCACTGGGTCGGCCAAGTGGTCGTTCAGGTTCTCCAATGGGCCCTTTCCGGTCACAATCGCCTGCACGAAGAATCCGAACATCGAAAACATGGCCAGGCGCCCGTTCTTGATCTCCTTCACCTTCAACTCAGCGAACGTGTCGGGGTCGTCAGCCAAGCCCAACGGGTCGAAGCTGCCTCCCGGGTAGATGGGATCGCTCACATCGCCCAAAGGTCCTCCCGCAACGCGGTATCCCTCGACGGCTCCCATCAAGATCACCTGGGAAGCCCAGATGGCCAAGATGCTCTGCGCGTGCACAAGGCTGGGGTTGCCCAGGTAGTCAAGCCCGCCCTCGCTGAAGATCTGCGCTCCAGCCTTGAACCACACGGCCTCGCCGAACTTCACACCGCTCTTCGCCAGCAGCTCCGGAGTCAAGGACCCCAAAGCTCCGAGCATGGCCCAACGCGCGTGGATGACCTCCAGCTCGCGGTTGCGGGCGAACGTCTCGGGGTCGGAGGAGAGCCCGGCGGTGTCCCATCCGTAGTCACCAGCGAACTCACCGTTCAGGTACGAGGGGGTCTCGCCGGAGAACGGGCCCAAATACTTGGGTCGGTCAGCACCGTACCTGCCATAGCCAACACATTGAATCAAGTCAGCACAGCTCTCCCGGATCGACAACCCTTGAAACACGACCTTCCAAGGTGCTGTACCCCCACGACATCCAGTCTGAATATCTCAGCTCATCTCATCTAATCACCAGCAATGTCAAACACTCGATATCTGAACAATGCAGGTTGCACATGTCTACGGAATCACGAGAAGAAAAACTCCAGTAGCATACCAGATGCTGTCGCTGCCGGAGGACTTGCTGGCAGTCTTGCGCATGGAGATGCGAGCCTCGCTGGTGCCCACCTGGCGAGCGAGCTCGTTGACGGGCTTGAGCAGGGACTGCCCAGCCAAGGCGGTGGAGTGCATGGCGGTAGCGGCGGCCATGGCTGAAGTCTAGACAACTTCACAGACAGAAGCACTGGTAGTGAAAGAAGAGGAGAATGATGAAGTTCGCTACAGAGGCAGCGTGAATATAAGCGAAACTGTCACCAGCAGACAGCGCGAGAAGCCCTCATTGGATAAGGTGGGGCTGCCCGTGGATTGCACTGCCAATGGGAAAACTCTCAAGGATCAGATAGCCGAGATCTGTGGCTGTCGCTCGTGACCACGGAAACTGGCCACAAACACGGCATGAATGAACAGCCAAGTTTAGACTAACTTTTGCGAGCAATGCGCGAAGTGCATGGGTGAATAGATCAAATGTAGCGTTGAAATTGTATATTATGGTTCCTAACTTAACTGGTGGTGGTCATGACTGCAGCCTTTGATGAAGCGCCGAAACACAATTTCCGCGTGTCCTAGTGCTATCGGTAGCGACAGATTTTCTCTGTTGATTAGTTTCGGAAAGTTGGAGATCATGACCTACTTCTAGTAATGGCCTTGCATTACATACTATATAGAGATCGGTGGGATCCAACATGGCAATTAAAGTTCCTTGGCTGTTTCTCACCGAAACATTTCACAACTGCCCATTTTAGTACACAGATAAAATAGGATAAGGAGAGCTTCATTGCTCTGTTTCAATGTAGGAACTTTATTTGACTGTTAGAAAACATTTGCTTTAAAATTTCAACTGCATGGAGTTGCAAATTATAGGTTATGAATTGCAGAGAATGGATGTTTTTCATCCTTGCTTGAAGAAGATGACTCAGGGTCTATTCGCACCTGGAGGTACATGGGGTGTTAAGGCGGTGTTAGGAAAATGTGGTTTCGCACCAGAAATGGTGTTAGTTGTAGAACTGACTTGGCAAGGATGAAAATATGAGCTGGATAGTGGAGGTAGAGCAAAGGTAAGGCGGTGGTTTGGATTTAGAAGAGGGGATATATGTGTTTTTAAAATCTTCGTAAAATGAACATTCTGTAGAATAAAATCTACCAATCATCGCAAGTAGGTGAGAGGTAGCAATTTCAGCCTTGAAGGTCACCTTAAGATATTTGCCAACACTGTAGTAACTTAAAGTGTCAAGTATGGGTTTTGTTTTTAGTGCATGATGCATGGGTAAACAATTCCCACAATTTTAGATCCATCCCCAAATCTCCTCTTCAATGTGTCAGAAGGAAATAGCTAATGACCATGCAAATAGTGGTTGGAGTGCGAATGCCTTCATTCCTACCACCCCTCACAGCAATGGATGGAAACTACTCAAACCAATTCTCAATTAACTAGTATGAATAGGTCTACAAGTTTTGAGATAAAATGAAAATAGGAACCACCAATGGCAGGTACATACCTCCAGGTGCGAATAGACCCTCAGTTCCCCTCATGTTTGAGCATCCCCATTACCATAACCGTCAGACTGGGAAAAAATCTTGGGGTGATGGTCTAATCAAGCCCCATCAGGGTGTTTTTTTTTTAACAGGAGTTTACTTCCTATAGGATTGTACATCCTACAATAGCTTGAACCACTCCTCCTGGTTCGCAACGGATTTGCCTAAATACCCCGGTCAAGCGTTGCAGCAAGCCTCAGGCTTGGAAGGGTGGGGGAGGGTAGGGACAATACCGGCAACTATTTTTATATTGGAGAGGGGCCCTATTTGATATATGGGGGGCCTCTGTGGGTAGTTTGATGCCGCAGGCCTCAAATTTGACCCAAAAAATTCCAAAAAAAGCCACTAGGACCCTAAAACGGGCAGGGCCAGAAAAATGAACCCACCCAAGGCTGAGGTTTGGTGCAACGCTTGACCAGGGTCAATAAGGAGATCCGTTGGCAGCCATGTATGCTCCCCTTTTCCGACCCACCAACAGGCGTTACTAGCAGCCATGGTTTCCTCGTTTTGCCTAAGGTTTGTTTAGACTCCAAAACGCTTGCAGGGTAGACTCCAGATCACCTAGGGTTAATACAAACCTTCTACTATTTCATTTCTCTTTTTCTCATTTCTCTCATTTTGGTTTCCTACTATTTTTTTTGTGGGCGTGTCTACAAGCAAATGCTTTGATTTGAGATTGTTATCTGATTTTGTTTTTTTTATTAGAAGAGTCTCCTTCCAATTCTTCCAAAGCAGCTAAAGGAAAATGAAGGCCCAATTGTTGAAAATGAAGGCCCAATTGTTGAAAATGAAGAGCTTGTTTGTTTGTGATCGGCATGGTTCAATGTTTTGCAAAATTTTGGTACCAGACAAAAGCATGACACTTATTGAGGTAGAGTTGCAATGTCAATTCCAACTTAGAGCCAAAAGATGGTATTTGAAGAACATTGTAGAGCATTGTAAACATGCAATTCAGCAATTATGCACTTGGCCATTTAAAAGTGCACTTAGGAACCACGACGGCCATGGCGCACCAAAAATCCCACATTTGAAATTTTTATGTTAATTTTGAAAAAAAATTAGAGTTCTTGGATCAATATTGTGTGCAATTAAAAATGTCAATTTAACAAGATGTTAAATTGCTTTTTCAACAAATTTTAGTGGAACGTCGTTGAACTTTGATAAATGTCTATTTAATATCATTGTACAAAATTTTGTGAATAGCTTATAAGAATTGTAATGTAGAAAAGATGCAATCATCCAAACAGAATTGCCGATTGATATGAAGAAATTCCACATGGTACATGATACATAAGAAGAAGACAAAAAAATGAAAGCATATATACATGCACTTGGTGATGTAATTAATCAACAGTAAAAACTTATAGCATTTATTATTTACATAGTGTGCCTACACTATACATGATATTTAAAGTAGTACTACAATTCAACTCCTTATATGTATAGTGGGAGGAGAGTAGGAAAGGAGAGGAGGGGTACGGGAGAGGAAAGAGGCCCCGGATTTAGGTTTGGTGGTGATAGGTTGAGGATGGCCGCGGATTTAGGGTTTTGCGGATTTAGGATTCCGCGGGTTTCGGGCAACGACATCGAGTTCAAGACTCCAGGGGTGTGCCTCGCCACTAGCCAGCCTCGAAATCGAGGACTGGCTGTGGCCAATCATCGCCGTCGATCTCATTTGAGATGATCCTCGCCCTTGAATTAGAACGCCAAGGTATACGCAATATATCAAAAGGAAATGAGTGAACCCATATTAAGGTAGGAGACCATTAAACAATTGATTTATGAACCCTAAGCGTCATGCGGGCACAGGTGGCTATTTGGCCTACCAACCACGGAACCTTGACACCCAGATCGACGGCCCACAATAGGTGCAGGAGATCGACGGCCAGATATTCTCTCAGCTAATCCTTGGTTTTGAGGCTGGCTAGTCGCGAGGAAGGGTGTGCGCGTGCACACCTGTGTGTAGGTGAGAGGATACTATGAAGGAGGAGGTGTGAGCAGCGGCGGATTAGGATTCCGCAGGGGTGGAGTAGCGGCGAGGTTTAGGACTCCATGGATATGTGTGCGTACACTCGTACGGGAGAGGCGAAAGGGAGATGTATGAGGGGAGGGGGTGTGAGCGGAGAGAGGGTGTAAGCTGTGGTGTAGGATTTGAGATGGGGGGGAGGGCTTGAGCGGAGTAGGGGGGAGGATTTGAGCAGCAAAGGGTAGAGGCTATGAGCGGCGGAGGAGAGAGGCTGTGAGCGGCGGAGGAGAGAGGCTGAGAGTGGGGTAGGGTTTGAGGTGTGGAGAGAGGGTTTGAGTGACGGTTGGAAGAAGGTGTAGGGTTTGAGCGGCGGCGGGGAGAGGGTATAGAGAGAGGATTTGAGCGGCAGCGGGGAGGGGGTTTGAGCGGCCGGGGGGAGGGGCTCTCAGCTGTGTAGAGAGGAGGGGCTGTGAGCTGTGTGGAGTGGAGGAGCTGTGAACTGTGTGGAGAGGAGGAGCTGTGAACTGTGTGGAGAGGGATTGAGCGGCCGCGGGAAGAATGTGTGAGTGGGGACAGAGTGTAAAAGTGGCGAAGAAACATGCAATGGAGAGGTGCATCTCAAGCTGCAACTCAATGCCGCCCTAAACCAAACCTCCAAGGGTGTGCGCACGCACACCCTACACGCACGTATCCGCCCTGGATTTAAATTAATTATATATATATAATTATAATTAATGCTCGTGGGCAAAAGGCTACACAAGGTCCCCAAGGTCCTCGAGTTCCCCACGGGCTTCGCGAGGCAAAGCCAAGAAGAGTTAGGAAATTTCAACCTAGTTCCCTTGGTCACCCATCCAAGTCCTATTCCTTCACCATCTTGCTAAAATTCAAGCTTTCTCAAAGAAGACCCCACCGGGGTTTAAGTGAAAGGTTACAGGGCGCACCGAGTAATATCCGCGTGCGGGCAAAGACCAGGGCCGAAGCCGGCCGGTCCGGACCGAGTCACAACGACCGAGAAAAAGACAGGGACGAAACAAAGAGGAAGAGACAAAACCAAAAGACCTCGTGAAACACACACGCAAAACTTCAAGGTTTCTCAACCACCTCCAAGCGGCTTCTACTAGCCTTGGTGATGTTCAAGGCTTGGAAGTTAATATCTTTACACATAATGTTTCTTTTCACAAATGATTTGTTGCACTCACATCAAGGTATGGTATTTCATTATATGATAGTACAAACACGTAAGAAAACAAATGAATGACCAAAGTATTGGAAGTGATACATGACTAATATTGTCTTATGTTTCAAGATGTATGTATAGATTTTAAGTACATGAACAATGTCGTTTCCAAAAAAAACAAAAACCAATTTAGTAATCATATATTCTATAGAAGTTTAAAACAATAGTTATCATATTTTTGCATATTATTCACGTACGTACACATATTTAACGCAACATGTAACGCAACATGTAACACAACAAACACAAAAATTTAATACAAAAGAGTTAGTAAGATTTTAGCATTAAAAAAATAAAAATTGGGGGCAAAATCTTCTAGTTTTTGAGTGCCAAGTAGTGCACTTGGCCAAGTGCATAATTGCTTAATTGCGTGTTTGTAGAAGTTTGTGAGAGTTTATGCCATGGCATGTGATCTTTAATGAGTCCAACACAACTGAAGAGGGTTGCATTTAAAAGGCTAAGGTATCACACAAACAAATTTCAAAGGTTGAATAGCCTACTCATCATTTTAATGTTGGAGGGTGTTGCAAAATGGAGGGCATATATGACCACCGCTATCCAGTTATTGCTGAAGAAGAGGAAATTAGTTGAACCAACTATCTCATACCTCCATTCAAAGGAGGGGCCTTGAGTAGAAGCTAGAGCCTTTTCTCCAGTCCGGCTTATTCCAAAGAAGAAAGTCAAGTCGATTACCTTTGTGGATATTAAGCCAAACAACCTTGATTATGAGTATACTAAGGCCACAGCTCCTATGGTTGCCGCCAGTGAGAAGTAGATTGAGGTGTTCAGAGAGGTTGCTAAATTGCAGCTATTTACAACCCATATAGAACTATTATGGAACGTGACATAGTTACTTACATTTGAAGCTCTTTTCAGACACCTCCAAGCCAAGCTAGCATGACCTCAACGATTGTGATTGTGGCGGCTCTTCCAAGTGCAGATGTGGAGAAATCACAATATGCCCAAGTGCAAATAGACTTAAACGAATCTTCCATGTGACCATTACATTTGTGATAAAAAAAACTCTTTCAATACCATATTCGTTATATTGGGAGATTGGGAGCTTCCTAAAATAATATTTGAAGCTTAGGTTGACCTAACATGTAAATGTTTAGCGAATTTGCACAATACAATTTGTCCAATATTTATAATATGGGTACATATGCAGCTTGAGTCAACCTAAAAATGCACAAAGAATTAAAGAAGAAGAAGAACGCCGGTCTCCAAAGGAGGCCGGCGTGAATAAAGTGTCTGTTCGTCCCACTACTAAGACCATGCCCACATGACAAGGAATTAGTAAGCTGGAAGTACTACCCTCTCTCGAGGGTAGACACTATGTAACAAGTAGCCAAAGAACCACAAACCAACCAACCAACAAAGCACACACCAAGCAACTAGCCAACGAACCATCTAAAAAGAAGAAGAGCGCCAGTCTCTGAAGGAGTTTTGGTCGAACCAACCATAAATCAAGAAAGTAGTCAAAAACCTCAAAACCAGCTAGTCATGACAAATCAAGGCGGGGGAAGAATTTAAGGGGGGTCCTGTGTATCAGGGAGGGCTTGGTTGTTTTTGATTTTGCGTTTATGTAGAAGAATGGACATGGCATATTGGATAGCTATGGTGTTAATGTTTTTAAAGGAGGTTTTAATTGTTTCATTGGGAATCTTGAAGGTGTTTTCTAGAGTTTTCATAGATGGGATAAAGGTGGTGGCACGAGCGCCGGATGTGATTACAACAAGGGGGTCGACATTCCATCCGAGGGCGATGATATTGTCAATAAGGGGTTGGTATTTATCTATTTTATTTTGGATTGTTTCCGGGGAAAATCTATCGTTGCAGTATGTGAATTCAATGAATTGAATGGTGTAGTCTTGGTTGATGTTATCGGGTGGTGGGTCATTATATGGTAAACCTTTAACACAAAGGATGTCCGGTTTGAGCCTAGCATTGCAATGACATCTTTGGGTCATACATGAGCATGGGAGTAGCCAGGGGGGGACTGTATTTTCTTGTGGATTGTTATTAAAAGTGCCGGCGTTCATTAGTATAAAACATCTCGATTTATTGTAAGAGGTGATTAGTTTTCGGACTTCCCATATTGCTTTGTTATGTCTTTTAATAATTAGGGAGTGTATGTGGTGGTTTTGGCATTTGAGTAGAACATGTAGCCATGTGTCGGGGTCCGTTGAGGGGCATATGGGGCATGTTCTCGATGGAAATCTTTCTATTCCAAAGAAGAGTTGTTTACGGGCGTTTCCCATGAATTGACCAGTACGGAATTTGATAAGGCATGTTATTTATGAATCGGTGATGATGGGGTTTTTCCAAAAATTTATAGAGAGTTCATTGTCTATGTCATTGTTGTTAATCCAATTTTCTATGTTAGGAAAGTTGTCTGTGATTGTGTCAAGATTGTTATGTAGGTCTTGTTTTTTGAGGTATTTACTCAGGAATCTAACCGGGCCTTTATCGGGGGTGTCTTCTTTGAAGAGCCAATCCTCTTTTTGGAAATAGTAAGGGGTGGCGTAGGCGTGTTCATGTGGGTCTTTGGCATTTTTAAGTGATTTTTCTCTTCCTTCTTTTGCAAGTTTATCCGCTTGTTCGTTACCATCTATATTAGCATGGGCTCGGACTTTGTGGAGGGTTGTGATTTGTCCTCGTTTTAGTATCATTTGGACCATTGATTCTAGTATGATTTGGTTGGGGTGACTATTATGGAAGGTAGTATGTGTTATTTGGGTGTTTAATAAATATAGTGCGTTAATGCAATCTGGAAATATGTGCACCGGTTCATTGTTGTATTTTGTTGAGACGATTTCTAGTGTTTTATGGATGGCCATTAGTTCTGCTCTGAGGAAATTTTGTAGTCCATGTAGTCTTTTGGCTAGTTTGATTTCTTTCGTAGCGTTGTATATTCCATAACCGGCTTTTTCTCTGCGCCATGACCCCGTGCTAATTTGTTCTAGCGGTCTGAAGGAGCCATCTGTATAGTAGCTATATGCTGGGTTAAATTTAGGTGGGGTGTTAGTTTGATATTCCGGGAGGGGTGGGGGTGTTAGGGTGTAGTTTAGTGTATTGTTATTGTAGTGTAGTTTTGACCATTTTTTGTTTCTGTTGACGGGTGTTTGCATTGGCGTTGGTGGGGCCAATTTTGTGAGTATCCGGTGTACGTTTAGAGTCTTTGCTATGGAGGAGAGTTCTTCTAGTTGTTCTTGTGTGCCTACGGTTTGATTTTGGTGGTGGATGCATATTATTTGTAGAGTGGATGATTCAGTTCTGGGATTTTTTAGATCTAGTGGGATAGTGGGTTCTTCATATGTTATTGAGTCCGCTTCGAATAGTGCAATGATGTGTGTGTCAGGAAAGGGGCCCAAGTGTGGATTAGGATTTTGATACCAGTTTTTGTCAGGGGTTATGATTAGGGTGGAGGTGTGGTTTGGGTCATGTTTGGCTGCGAGGCGGACCCAATGTAGTGCTTGTTGTGTTTCTTCTTCATTGTGGGGGTGGGCCATACCATTACCTATCCATTTGTGGTCAAAGGCTTTACCTAGTGATCCAAATATTTTATCTCTTTCAAAGGGGGAGTAAAATTTGTTGAGTTTGGTGGAGCATGTGACAGGGGAGGAGAAGTATGAGTGTTGGATGTTGAATGTGGAGATTAATGAGTTTAGTATAGGTATGGGTAGTGTATATTGTGTAAGTTTAAGGGGGTTATTTTTTGGTATTCTATATTTGTATCTTTGGTATAGCCATATGACTTCAGTTCCAAATGGTTGGGTTGTTGGTTCAATGTTTGTAGGGGTTTGTAGTTTAGTATTGTATTGATTCCATAACCATGTGAGCCTAGTGATTGGGATGGTGAAGAGGTGTCGTCCATCTTCTTTGTATACGTGTGCTTGGTCTTTGTCAATTCTAATTGTGTTAGATGAGGTAAGAATGTCGTTTTTGGGGTTACATTCCATTGTGTAGATGTTTAGTAGGGGAATTATTATGGTTGGGTTGACGGACCTTGTGTCCTGGGGTTGATTTTGTGGGTGGTGAGCTCAGATAATTTTGGTGTAGAATTTGTGTTGGATTTTTTGATAATATTGTGTCAATTTATTTGTATTATGTGTAATGGTATGTTGGTTGTGTCTTGGGAAGAGGTTTCTTTGGGGGAGCCATTTGTTGTAGGTGTGGTTATTGTGAGTCCATTGGCATAGATATCTAGTGTAATTGTTTTCGATTTGGTTTTTATCTATTTTTTCCTTGTATTCGTGGTGTATGATGTTGTTAATGGGATATGTAGTGGGGTTTTTAAGGATGTGGTTTGGGGGGTGGGGGTGGTGTGGGTGGGAGTGGGGAGGGTGTATCGATTGTGGGGGGGTATTTCTTGGGGTGATCTCGTTGTTTATAGTGATGAATGGGTCTCTAATTGTATGGGAGTATATATGTGTATTGGTATGGGTATTGGATGGAGAGGGGTATATTGGGTGGCAAAAGAGCTGTCGTGCGATTTTGAGGGCACTTTTAATTAGTTTTGATGGCATGAAGTGGTAGGTTTTAAATTCTTCATTGTTCATGATGTGTGTTCCGTTAGGTAGGGAGATTTGTTTTGGTTTGTATATATTTTTTGATAGGAGTTTTTGTAATAACTTTTGAGATAATTGTGTGTTGAGTGTATTATGGCTTTGAGTTTCAATAGTCCAGGCTTTTTCTAGTGTTGTTGGTTCTATAAGAAAGTTGGGGAGAATACTTTTTAGGTGGACTTTTGCTACATGTTTTAGTAAGAAGAAGGTACGTGTTATTGGTGATCTTGTACAATTTGTCTTTTTGATTCTAGGTATGTTTTCGGCCCCTCTGTATTGGGCGAGGATGTGATGTGTTAGGCCCCTGTATATTTTCCCAAGTTTGCCACTGTCATTTAGAGCGTTCTGGAGTTGTTCTCCTATGCATCTAAGGTATGCGTTTTTTAGTGAGAAGGCTTCTAGTCCAAATAGGTTGTGTGGTAGTTGGATAATTACATTAGACATACATTTTGGCATGCCGCATACGGTTTTTTGTGTGGTAGTTATTTTTTGGTCCAGTTTTTTGATGGCGGGCATTGAGTATGGTACCGCATAGAAGCTGTATGCCACGCCTGGTCTTAAGACTGTGTCGTTCGTTTTTATTTTTTGTTTCATAGTAGCTTGACAAGCTACTAGTTCTTTGCATTGTTTGATTAATTTTGTGGTGGTGGCATGGATTTGGGTTTTCTATTTTAGGGAGGGGACGAGACTTATTCCTAGATATGTGTATGGTTCGTTTTGGTGTAGTACGGGTATTTGTTGGTTTCGGTAATTAATGTTAGAGGTTTGTATTAGGGCTTTGAATGTGGTGGGGTTTGTTTTTGATTTATTTGGGCATCCGGTGATGGCACATTTTGGGACCTCTACATCCATACCTATCCATTTGCAGTACCTGTCTATTTTGTTAATTTGTATTTTTATGGCGTTGATTTTGTTGGTTATGGCCGCAAGGTCGTCTGCATATGCCGTGGAGTTGATGGTGGTTTGTAATGTCCCAAATGTGTGTTAGAGACATAGTCCGTAGAACCTTCTGGAACCTTCCAGAAGATACTTGGAACTCCATAGATCCTCTTAGAACCTTCTAGCATCTTCGTAGTTAGCGGAAGCCTCTCGAGAAGCTTCTAGTTGATAGCGGTTGGTGGAAGTTGCTCGAGAAGCTTCCTATGTTAGCGGAAGCCTCTCGAGAAGTTTCTAGTTGATATCGTTTAGTGGAAGTTGCTCGAGAAGCTTCCTATGTTTGCGGAAGCCTCTCGAGAAGCTTCCTAGACTAGCGTATATATTGGGGTCGAGGCTGAAGGGTTTTTCAGTCTCGACAATACATCTCTAGGAGCTATAGCTCACCTCTCTAGTGTTGTTCTTGTACTCGTCTGATTAATCTAGTTCTTGTCAGTTCCTCCAGGACTTCTTGTTTAGATTTCTAGTCTGTATTCCGTGTCCGTGACAGTTTGTCGAGACTGCACACATCCTTGATATCAGAGCTAGTTCTTTCTTGTTGGAGTGTGGATTACCCCTCTTCTTGAAGGTGTACTAGCGTTTTAGAGGTTGCGGATTACCCTCCTCTAAACTGATATTTCCTCAATATCAGAGCTTAGTTCATTGAGGCAAAGAGTGGACTACCCCTTTCCTCGTTGATACTTGAGCATTCTAAGGGTTGCAGATTACCCTCTCTTAGACTGGTATTGATCCCTTCTCTCTTGTTTAGAATGGAAGGAGATCAGATCATGGAAGGCGCATCTCCACAAGTAGAAAATAGAGTGGCAACTCTTGCAGATCTTCAAGCTCTTATGAATAGCCTCTGAGAAGAAATTGCATTTCTACGCAATCCAAGTAGAGAACCTCAAATTGATTTAGTGACGGAAGAAGCTCGACGTGAGATCCATAGCCTACAACAAGAGGTTGTTCGATTGAAAGAAGCAAGACATGTGCCACATATGACCTCTGTAGATAGGATTAGTATGAAAGAACCAAAAGCAAGTATGCCAGACAAGTTTGACAGAACAAGAACACATTTTTGAGGGTTTGTGCAACAAGTACGGCTTTACCTACGTCTATATCTTTCTCGTTATCCGGAAGGATTTACACAGGTTGCTTTCATAGGTACTCTGTTATCGGGAAATGCTCGCTCTTGGTTTGCTCCATTATTGGAGAAGGATTCTCCAATACTATACAATCTAGAAGCTTTCATGGAGAGATTTACTGCTGCGTTTGGAGAGAGCGATCGAGAAGGAGTAGCTGAAAGAAAGATACAACAACTGCGACAAGGATCACGTTTTGCTGCAATCTATGCTGCTGAATTTCAACAGCTTACATGTGATCTTGATTGGAACGATAAGGCGTTCATGACTCGATTTCGATATGGATTGAGAGATGATGTAAAGAACTTATTGATCACCAAGCCCAAGGTGGATATGTTAGAAGAACTCATATCTCAATCAATTATTTGTGACAACCGCCTTTTTGAATTACGACAAGAAAGGCGATTAGGCTGGAGAAATGATGGAATATTTGCAGCATTTTCAAAAGGTCCAGAGAATCACCTTTCAGGTTCCGAACCCATGCAAATTGATGCAGTACGTGTCAAGTCACTTACTCCAGAAGAAAGAAAGCGACGTATGGAGGAAGGACTATGCTTGTATTGTGGTGAGCAATGCCACAGAGCTGGAAGCTGCCCCAGGAAGCAGAATCGACGCATTGTGAAGACCAGAGGCGCGATTATGCAGGAAAACGAAGATGCCCAGCCACAATAGGAACCGTGCGGCTGGACAATTCAATACCACAACAAAAATTAGGTTCCACTCTTTCTGCCCAGCCTGCTAGTTGTTTTACAATCCCTTTGTCGTTCGGTCCTCCGAAAATCAAAACCCTAGCATTATTAGATTCAGGGGCATCTGCTGGTTTCTTAGACGAAGAATTTGCTAAGCGTCATAAGATCCCTCTAATACTAAAATCCAAACCCGTACACGTAGAAGTAATAGATGGACGACCCTTATTGTCTGGTAGTGTCACCCACGAATCGAAACCTATGGAGGTTGTGTTTGAAAACCATAGTAGTTTTGTTATTTTCAATATTATTAGAACCCCGTCAAACCCTATCGTTCTTGGTCTTTCTTGGTTAGAAAAGCATAACCCATCTATTGATTGGAGGTTGCGAAAGATGACGTTTCCCATAGATCATTCTGAAAGTAAGCCTATTAGAAGGTCTAGAACCAAAAAACCGTTATTCCTTGGGGCAATAGCATTTGTAAGGTCGTCCAAAGAAGGTACACCATTTATCATTTATGCAACGCCGACCAGCGAAGAGAAGACTTCGACCACAAGTATACCGGAGCAGTATAAGGAGTTTGAAGACGTGTTTAAAAAGAATAACGCCGACATGCTACCGGAGCATCGACCATATGATTGTGCCATAGACTTACAAGAAGGAGCACAACCACCTTTTGGCCCAATCTACAATCTCTCTCAAACGGAGTTAGCGGAGCTGCGGAAGTACATTGACGAGAATTTGGCGAAGAACTTCATTTGTCATTCAAAGTTGCCAGCTGGGGCACCGATCTTGTTCGTGAAGAAGAAAGATGGCTCTCTACGGATGTGCGTGGACTATTGAGGCCTCAACAAGGTAATTAAGAAAAACCGTTACTCGTTGCCTTTGATTTCTGGTCTCTTGGAGCAGCTCGGGCATGCAAAGATCTTTACGAAAATTGATCTGAGGGGAGCTTATAACCTTGTACGAATCAAGGAAGGAGACGAGTGGAAGACAGCTTTCCGTACAAGGTATGGCCATTTTGAGTATAATGTCATGCCTTTTGGCCTTACCAATGCTCCGACTGTTTTCCAACATATGATGAATGACATCTTTCGGGAGCACCTTGACGACTTTGTTGTCATCTATCTGGATGACATTCTGATATTTTCCAAGAACGAAGAAGAGCATGAGAAGCACGTTCGTTTGGTCCTTGAGAAACTACGAGAACGAGGACTCTACGCCAAGTCGGAAAAGTGCCTATTCCACCAAATCGAGATGGAGTTTCTAGGGTTCATTGCAACTACGGACGGCTTGAAGATGGACCCCAAGAAGGTGGAAGCAATTGTATCTTGGGAGGTTCCGAAGACAGTTAGAGA
Source organism: Bryoerythrophyllum caledonicum (assembly GCA_963971425.1). Lineage (NCBI taxonomy): Eukaryota > Viridiplantae > Streptophyta > Bryopsida > Pottiales > Pottiaceae > Bryoerythrophyllum > Bryoerythrophyllum caledonicum. Next base: position 25,656,593 of record OZ020519.1, on the reverse strand, counting down.
CGTACAATGTTTTCTTGGATTTGCTAACTTCTATCGGATCTTCATCAAGAATTATTCTCGAATCGCTGCACCACTCACTCGATTGACTTGTAAGGACAAGCTCGAATGGGGACCTCAAGCGGAAAAGGCATTTCAAGATCTCAAGGCGGCGTTTACTACGGCTCCAATCTTGGTACACCCTGACTTTGCAAAGACCTTCTATTTGGAGACCGATGCTTCTGATTTTGCTTTGGGAGCTGTACTTTCACAGATGGGCGTAGACGGGAAACTTCATCCAGTTGCGTTTTATTCCCGGAAGTTCTCTGCCGCTGAAATCAACTACAAAATCCACGACAAAGAACTCCTTGCTATAGTGGATTCCTTCCAAGAGTGGCGACACTTTCTCGAAGGCGCTGTGCATCCGGTGACCGTATATACGGATCACAAGAATTTGGAGTACTTTATATCGGCTCGAGTCCTGAATCGACGTCAAGCTCGGTGGAATATGTCGCTGTCGCGATTTGACTTTGTTATTATCTATCGGCCCGGGAAGCAGCAAGGACTATCCGATGCATTATCGAGGAGATCGTATCTTGCACCCAAGGCTGGAGAAGCAGCATTTGATCAACAATGCACCACATTGTTGAAACTGGAGCATTTTAGAATTTATACTACTGTCGTGCCAATTGATACGGACTTCCTCGACCAAGTACGGACTGCAACAATTGAAGATTCTGTAGCTCTTGAGATCAAGAAGCGTGTCGATAATGACAAGTTCAAGGTGGAGAGAGATCTTTTGTATTTTGAAGAGCAACTGTATATTCCAAGGGGACCAACACGACTTCGAGTTCTCCAATCTCGCCACGACTTTCCAGCAGCAGGACATTTTGGATACAACAAGACATTGGAGCTTATTTCGCGAGACTTTTGGTGGCCCCAAATGTGGAAGGATGTGAAGGAGTTTGTCCTCTCTTGTGATATTTGTTCAAGGTCCAAGAACCCTCGACATCGCCCTTATGGACTTCTGCAGCCATTGCCTATTCCGCATCGACCATGGTCTTCAGTTTCCATGGACTTCATTACGGACCTACCGCCTTCAAATTCGTTCGACAGCATCCTTGTTGTGGTGGATCGGCTCACAAAGATGGTGCACTTTATTCCCTGCAAGAAGACATCATCAAGCAAGGACAGAGCAAGATTCTTTCTTGATAATATATATCGTTATCATGGCTTGCCAGATGATATCGTGTCGGATCGAGGAACTCAGTTCGTCTCCAAGTTCTGGAGATCTCTTTTTGAGATATTGAAGGTGGATATCAAGCTTTCTTCGGCTTTTCATCCTCAAACCGACGGTCAGACAGAACGGGTGAATCAAGTCTTGGAGCAGTATCTACGCTGTACCATCAACTACCAGCAAGACGATTGGACCGCGTATCTACCATTTGCCAAGTTTGCCTACAACAACACCCTTCATGCGTCGACTCAACAAACACCATTCTTTGCCAATTATGGATACCATCCGAAGCTCGATTTGTTAAATCCAGTAACCAATACCAACCCGGCAGCGGAAGGCTTTGCGAAGCAGCTATCGGAGCTTCAAGCTACGTTGAGACTTCAATTGCAGACTGCCCAAGAGTCTTACAAGGCGTCCGGAGATAAATTTCGGAATGAGGCACCTACTTTCAAGATTGGAGATAAGGTATGGCTACTTCGACGGAACATCAAGACCAAGCGACCGTGTGATAAGTTGGACTATCGAAGATTGGGACCATTTGTCATCCAGAAGCAAATCAATCCAGTGGCGTACCGGCTAGAGTTACCAGCTGCTATGAAGGTACATTCAATCTTCCACGTGTCTTTGTTGGAACCTTATCGAGAGTCAACTTTTCCTGGAAGAGTGCAAGGCCCGCCACCTAGTATCGAAATTGAGAACCACGAGGAATACGAGGTAGAAAAGGTACTAGATTCACGGCGCAGAAGGGGAAACTTGGAGTATTTTGTGCATTGGAGCAGCTACGACATCAATGAAAGAACATGGGAGGATGCCAAAAATCTCGCAAACGCGCCGGAAAAGGTACAGGAATTTCATCAACGATATCCTCATAAGCCTAAACCATTCCTACGATAGCTTCTCTCTGACGCTTGCCCACCCAGGAGAATAAAAAGGGGGAGAGAACACCACCATGATTCATAGTCGGTGTAATTAATTTGTTCTAGATAGGATTTTTCCAGTAGTCATAGTTTGGTCTTCAGTCATGGATAGTCAAGAGATAGACAATATGCCAGTCATACCACCTCAACCGACGAATTCTCGAAGACGACGCCGAGATGAAGAACCGCTCGCACCACGACGCCGACGAAGGTTTCTGAGTAACAGATCGCTGGCGATTGTTTTGGAGGTCGAGCCTGCTTTCAATGGTCTGCCAGAAGGTGTGTTTGCAGGACAATTCCATAATGAAGACACGGAAGTTCATGCTTGGTCTGAAGTAGAAGGCGTGGGCCACTATCGTTGGCTTCAAGGGCCGATGAACCACTTGCCTCGTGAACAGCAATTGGAGTTTATTGCAGATGTCATGCGGCAGATCTTCATCTTCCTACGTTGGTACTGACTGACAACAACATTGCTTCTCGGAGACCTCGAAGCTAAAGGAGGAGGTGATGTTAGGGACATAGTCCGTAGAACCTTCTGGAACCTTCCAGAAGATACTTGGAACTCCATAGATCCTCTTAGAACCTTCTAGCATCTTGGTAGTTAGCGCAAGCCTCTCGAGAAGCTTCTAGTTGATAGCGGTTGGTGGAAGTTGCTCGAGAAGCTTCCTATGTTTGCGGAAGCCTCTCGAGAAGCTTCCTAGACTAGCGTATATATTGGGGTCGAGGCTGAAGGGTTTTTCAGTCTCGACAACACATCTCTAGGAGCTATAGCTCACCTCTCTAGTGTTGTTCTTGTACTCGTCTGATTAATCTAGTTCTTGTCAGTTCCTCCAGGACTTCTTGTTTAGATTTCTAGTCTGTATTCCATGTCCCTGACAATGTGTATCCATTGTTGCCTCTATCTAGCCATCTAAGTAGTGGTTCTAGAAATATAATGAATAAATATGGACTTAGGGTATCTCCCTGTATTGTCCCCTTTGGATGGCTATGAGTTTAGTTTTACCAAAGTGTTCTCCTATGTAGGAAGTTGAGGATTCGGAGCACAAAGAGTTACTATTGGGAAAACCATTCATACCTTTCAAAGTCCTAGAAATCTCCCAATACAATGAATAAAGTGTTTTTTCCTTCTCATTATGCTTATGTCATACTTAATTTTTTAAAAATTAAAAAAAATTAATTTACCTTATAATCTCATTCTTTTGTCTTCTTTTAGGGTATTCAATGATTGATAGGTGGGTACCAACGAGAATGCGTTGTACAAATATTGTGGTGCTCATATTCGTGTGGAGGCTTGGAGCCGGATTTTTAGCTATATGATCTTGTTTGGCGTGTGGCCGGTGCGGTTTTGGAGTTATTTGCACTGTGGAGGTGAAGATTATCTTAGATTTCTACAACTTGGATTTTGTTTGATGTTTTGTATTTTGTGTTTTGTGTCCTTTAGTTGGATAAGATGTTTACTATTTTGGTTTCAGTGACCTATATAATATTGCTATCTCAACAAACTTCTTTTCCACGCTCATAAATAATGTCAGAGTTTCTATTTTTATATTTATTGAATAAAATATATTCAATAAATCCCTTGTAGCCAATGTTATTCTTTTTGTATTTTTTGGTGGAATTTGAACCACATGTTGGTACTTGTGGAAAGATGGCTTTGAGCGAAAAATGAGTTTTAAAAGTAATGGCTTTCATTGCATGAATTTGAATTCACTTCCCTTTCAAATGACGCCATACTTTTATTGCATGTGCAAATTTAATCCCTATAGGATGAAGTGTTTGTGCATGAGCTTTTTTAGAATCCAGGTTTAGTTCTTGTGCTGATGATTTTCATCAAGATTTATATTGAGAAAGAGAAAAATGTACTAACGTTGTGAAAGTATAACTGCAGGTTTATAGTGTTTGTTCATTCTCTTCACTAAGCATATTCACGACGATCTCTTGGTGAGGAGAACTTGATATCGTTGGTGCCGTGGTCTTGACGGTGGGTTGGGGTGGGTATGCAGAGGTGCGATCTAGGTGTAGTGTCATGCAAGGTTGTTCCAAACTTTCAAAGAAATTGAGAGTGCTTCCGTGGAGGAGACGTAAAAACTGAATTTTTTTATAGACTCTATGTCACCTAAGATTTAGCCCTTGCGCATCTCTTTTTGTGTTGATAGGATTTCTTGACATAAGATTGTTTGCTAGTGTGTTATGACGTGAGTGTATGCTATGTCTGATTATGCACGTAACAAGTAGTAAGTCTAGGTGTCCAAGGATTAGAACTAAGTAAATAATTGCAAACGGGAGAGGGGAAGCAAGCCTTGTAGTGTTTGATGAGCTGATTTGCTCCTCTCGATGTCATCTTGTCTTTGTAGGTGCACATTGTTGTCGTCGTTCTCCGTGCTGTCTTAGATCTGGGACTGTTGCGCCACTACATTGCTCTAAAGCTTGATGTGCTCCAGGAGCAGGATCTATTTTAGATCTGGGGGCTTCTGTAGCTAGCTCCTATAGATCTCAATACTCTTTGGTTTCTTGGTTGATTTGGTGTTGGTACCATGTTGCTGAAACTCTATATTATCACTATCTGTGTCATTTTTGTACCGAATTGGTGAGTTGCTAAGAAACCATATGAACCATAAAATACAGGTGTATATGAAATAACAATGGCAAAAGATTGTCTGATGGGTGGATCATTTGGTGTTGGGCAGCAAGGTTTGTGAGATCTTGTCTGCGGTCTAGTGATATGAGAGTGCGTCTCATGGGTTGGAGGGTTTGTTGTTGGGTAGCAAGGTTCAAGAGAGTTTGTCCGCGGGCTTGTTAGTTGATAGTGTGGCTTGGAAAGTGGAGCATTTGGTGCTGGGCAGCGAGGTTCGAGTGATCTTGTCTACAATTTTGTTAGATGAGAGTGTGGTTTAAGGAGAGGAGAGACTAATGGACAGATTGCAACTCTTGGTATCAATATCTAGATCTGTGTAGGTGATGGCTACCAACGGAGCATGTCATTCAAGATCTATGTGCCAATACAAAGTCCCATCCGCTTCAGATCTCTCTCCACCTAGATCTAGAACATGGACACACTCATGAGTTCACTACCATTCAAATATGGTGTTCTAAGTCTCTTCCAACACATAGCGTCGCTTTCTAAACCTCTCCAAACCCAGATCTACAGCCTACAAATGCTCCAACAAAACCAACCACCTCCCTACTATTCTTTACTCCTGGAACTAAGTCCTTCTCCCCCTCACCACAAAACTCGGAGCTCTATTTTGCCATCTTCTTAAGGGCTCATGTATGTTGGCATCGAAGATTGATTGGTAGCATACTAATCACAAGTCTTGCCTCACAAGAAGCAGTCCTAACTTGCATAACATAGATAGGGAAAAATTCATACTAAGGGTTGCTTCAAACTACGGTGGAGAAATTTACCGGTCAAGAATTCTAGGGAAATGGACCAGTATGATTGGAGTAAATTTTGTTCTTCACTGGTTTGGATTTAGACTATTGCTAGACTTGTTTGGTGGAGAACTTCAAGCATGGATGAAAAAATGACATGGGCGCCTATGTGGTAGCACGTTTTATAAGAGTTCTTCTCCGGTGGTTAAGTTTCTGGCCTCAATCCTGGACAAGAAACCAAACCACCGAAGAAGAGCAACTCCAACCGGTTGCCTCAAATAACCATGGTTTGGCCAAAACTTCTTGACCAACAGGTGTACTTCTCCATTATAGTGCACTTCTCTATGATAGTAGTCTAAAGCGGCCCTGAAGTAGTAATTCTTCCTAAATACTAACCTTATTTTGAGCTCAGGTCTGAAATAAGACTTGGCCAAATGGTTCAGACGCCCTATGTTAGTTACATTACAAGAAATTTTGTTGCTCCTCGCTCAAAAAGGATCACCCTTCACATATGTAGAATGTGGAAAAGGATGCTCTTTTTTGTCTTTTGTGACCCGACTGACTCACCAACTTTAAAAGTGCTTGAAATAGGAAGTGAGGGGAGACAAGGTTGCTAGTAGTGTTATCCTACATCTCATATTACTCTACGTTGTGGTCGCTTCTGTACATAATTGATTTAAAATGGAGAGTTGTCCGAAATTTTGGAAATTTTAAGAGAGTTGTCCAAAATAAATAAATAAATTTGATTAAGAATTGTCTACATCTGTGAATACTATTGGTGGAGTTTTTGAAATTGAGAAAATTGAGCAAAAAAAATAGTTCAAATTGTTAATTTCTATAATAAAAAAACCAAATGGAATCATGATTTTTTTTTAAATGAGTACAATTGAAAATTATATTTAAAAACATAAAAGCAAAATTGAACATCCATGTGACTCAAGTCTATGTATAAATATCAGTCTGCAGCATATGGAACACCAGAAGCTCCATTATATTGATAGAAGCACTAGAATCATGATCCATAAAGGTTTGAGTTTCCTACAATAGTCCATTTCTGATGACAATTAAACAAAAATCAGGCAGCAAGGCTGAAACTCACAGCCGTTATATAAGATACTAGAGTGTTACCCGTGTCCTCCGGACACAACATTTTTTTGTGTTGAGTCCCCACCTCCCTTGCCCTTTCCCTCCAATCCATCGTCCCCCCGTCCTTGTCCCCTTGTCCCCCGTCCCCTGTCCCCGTCCCCATCCCCATCCCCATCCCCATCCCCCTCCCAATCCCCATCCCCATCCCCGCCCCATCCTTTTATCCAAAATCCTAACTTTTAGCTTTTCATTTTATCCAAAACCCTAAATTTTAAGTTTTAGCTTTTCATCCAAAAGCCTTTTTCATCGACGCTTTCATCCATCGACACGTTCATCCAAAAGGATCGTTTGTCATCCTGTATTCTTTTATAGATATAAATGCCCCTCTAAAACCGACAAGTTAAGGAGTGAGCATAAATGGAGAGAGGAGATAATTATACTATTATTTTTCAGTGATAGCCAATAGAATTACAAATCCAACCCAAGTGATTTCATATTTTTCCAATGAAAATTGAATTAGTTATGAATTTTCAAACCGTGCAACCATGTTTATTGGGTGGCCACCAATAGGTACCCTCCATAACCAATGACCAAAAGTAAGGGTCTTGACTAATAGCAAACCTCCCTTTGGAGTTGAGTTGGTGGTAATGGGATGGAAGAGGGTTGGATATACCTCAATTTTATAGGCGTTGGCTATGGGTTTTGGTTGGTTATGGGGGGCTTACCTTATGTAGATCATTCTTTCACATAGCCAAGAAGCCCAAAAGTTCAAAAATTTTAATTCGACACATGCCGATTTTTTTTTAAAAATCATAGGAAGGTGCCAAACAGGTGCGTCAAAATGAAATAATCCAGGCGGCAAGCGACCACAGCGTACGGAATATCTCGAAGTCGATTTATCAAAAGAAAAATCCACTCACACTCGAAGCCCATCACACACAGCCAAGGTCTGCTTTGAAAGATTTCCGAGCCTCATTACCTCATCACTGTTTCATCATGAGGACCATCACGTATGAATGTCCTCTCAGCTCCTGCTGTAAGCCTCCTGCTTATCATTTCAGGCCACAGCTCCCTTTGTGTTTCTGGTTCCTGACATACAGAGCAACCTTTCTTCAGGCCCGGTTTCTTAACCTTTAAAGGACGATGGCCAAATCTGATCCTCACGTGTCATAGATTATGCTGACCAAATGTATGACCATTTGGCCATTGTCCTTAAAGAGTTAAAGTAAGGATGTATCATAAATGGGCACTGGTATATCGGGTTAACTGCAGTGTCTGCTTACGCTCAGAATTCGAGTGCTTCAGCCACCTACTTCAAGTTCAATACTGCATTGACCTGCGTTTCTGTGAAAGCTTTGTACTTGCCAGGCCTGCAAGCCACCAAAAAACCAACTGGCCTCAGCTCAACTGGCACAGAACCCAGGCGATCAGCTACAAATTTATAACCTGTCAAATATAGCTCATGTCATTAAGAACCAGTTTCATCAAAACTCCAGAGCATTAAAAACACAGATTCACCGACGAGTGTGGGAGGCTTCCAAATGTACCCAAGTTTTCTTGAAAGCGTGAGGAGCGCCGACGGTGAAGTGCGCGATTACATTGACTGTCATCGTCGCCAAGCTGCCGCTGGAAGCATTCTTCCGCTTGCGCGTTGTCTGAAAGAAGTGGAACCGCCTGGCCTCCAACCGCGCATTCCTGCTGGAGCATTTCTCGTCGCTGCAGCCACCTTACTTCGTCGTGGACACGCGTTCTGGTGCTCGTCGTGATGCGGGCTGGACTTGGACACATCTCCCGCCCGTGAAGTGCATGGTTCACTTCAACGACTTCAACCGCGTCTTCAACCACACGAGGATGGTGCATGCGTTGCCCGATGTGGAGTGCCGCATATGATTATTTTGATAAGGATTTTGATGGTACTTGGGCTGTGTTTGATGGTATTTGAAGAGTGCTTGATGGCATGCCAGACGATCTGTGGTTGTAGATGTTTCCTGGCAAGGAAGATATCAAGAGTAGATTATGCGGCGAGTATGTGCTTGTGTATAATTCCATGGCTCCTGAAGAGAGAGCCGTTCTGTACAATTTGAATTCGAGGAAATGGGAGAAAGTGGACCTGCGTGGCTCTATCGTATGAATCATTTGCGTTGCGAAATGCAACAAGCTAGGTGTAAATATGAGATGCCATTGCAGTAAGGGAATGGGAGAATGATTTGTGACTTACTTTCAATATTCTTCTTATTGAGATATGTTGTAGCTTTCCTGGCTCCAACCTTACCTGAAGAATTGTTAGTTACGGACAGTCTTGCACTGGTTTTATTCCTTTAGGTTTGGCCATTTTGTGCGAGTCATAGAGCATGCGCAAGAGTTTTGAGTGATCAACCATTGGAGGGATTTGAAGCATTGGTGTAAAAATATGTCTAAAGGCCTTTGGGACCAGTTTAATACAACTACTAAATTAATGAGTTAGTTGCTAATCAATCACTGTCATGTATTTAGAAACTTGGATTACACCATCCAAATTACAAAGTGCCTCATCTCTCTTGCTCGCGAGATCGGCATTCTGTGTGCGCATCTTTTGTGAAGTTGCCTCTTCCTGTTACGTGATTATTTATATTGAGCTTATACCATCGATGAGTAGACAGTTCTATTGCGTTTTGTGCACATATAAGTTACCTGATGTGAGCTCTATTCAGGTGGTGACTAGAGCTTTGTTGTGGATGGTTCAGTGCCTTCCCAATGTTTACATCTGCGGACATGGCTGTGAGAGCCACTGGAATCTCGAGTTTTAGGATACGAATTATTGTGTTTCGAGAAAGGATGGTCATGTCATGTGAAATCTTAAAATTTGGGTATTGTAGAGGTTTCTTCATTTAAGCCCTAAAAGCCCAAGGCATTTTCCTCATGAAACACTCCAAAACTGCCATCATCAACAAGTGGCAAAGAAATCTAACATTAAAGTCTAATTTCAGACTTTTAACCGTACAATCTTAAAATAGACACATATATGAACTTACAATACAAATTTGGTTGCAATCCACCGCACGGATGTGAAGATTATACCGTTTGAAGTGTAGAGAAAATTATTTTCCCCCCCTTGCCCGGCAAGGTCAGCCTACTTTGACTAGGCATATCTTCTAGTATTTTCATTGAAATGTGATCAAATCTTTTACCAATATGACTTATATGTTGTTAGCTACTTGTGTGCAAAATTTGAGGTCAATTCGAGGGGTAATAGATGTAGAAATATACACTTTAGTGAAAGGGGGTACAAAATGATGACAATTACTACATAAAAGATATGAAATTGTTTATTTCATACAAGTTGTTGCATTTGAGAATCCCAATGGTGGAAGCTTTCAATTTATTTTTTCACTAATTTTAGAAAAAAGACTAAAATTAGTAAAAACCATAATTTTCATGAATATATGGAATAAATAAAGCATTATGGGAAAGGGCACTGCTTGAAATTGGGTGGCCAATTAGTCCCGTTGTTGACCACCCTCGCAGTTGGACGGAAAGGGAAAAAATAAATAAATAAATAAATAAAAATTTTTGTGGCGGGCCCGCTTCTGGCGCGGGATGCTGGCAGGCCAGTTGACAGCTGGTTGTTTGCTGTTTTTTAAAATTTATTTTAATAACTCTTTTTCAATGCTTTTTCTACTTGGACTTCGTGCGTAGAAGTCTGGATTCCTTTCCTCGCCCTTTCTGTCCCAAAATTCTTCCCCTTTTTTCTCCTCAAATTGCATTGGTTGACATGGCTGCCCCTATAGTCCAGAGTCCCCATTTTGACCTTTGACGGCTAATAACTTTTGAACCAAAAGTCCAAAATCATATTTGAAAAATTCCCCATATAGATTTCATCAAGGACAATGTAGTGTAAAATTTTCATAAGAATCGGAGTATTTTTTCCACTCAAAGGTACATGCCCAAAATCCAAAACGTATGTCTAACGTACACTTGGGCCCTTAGGGGTTAAGCCAGAATCGGCTTAACTAGTACAAGGATCCTGCCCTTGAGACTGCCCTTAAACTAGAATGTGGTTGATCGAATTAGTTTTTGGGGAGCCAAGGCTGATTGAATCGTTGGATTGATTTGCACTTGTCGGAGTTGTTGTGCGCTGTGCTTTCCTCCATCTAACCCATCTTTCTGATCTCCAACTAGTTGAGGCAATATGGAACTTCAATGATTTATGTGAAAAAAGTGAACAATGAAATGTATTCCCCATATAGATTATGTCGTGCAAAATCTATTGAATCGTAGGAATTTTCAGGGCGACATGCAAGGCTTTGTCTAAGGGTTTACTTTAACTAATTTGTATCTTGGAAGCTAGCTTTTTCCGGTGAGTGGACAAGGCGGCTCCTCAGAGTGAATGAGTTCTCCATTCCGAGTTCTTTCCTCAGGTCTATAGATCTGCCTTCTAGGTTAATTCAGAAATGTCGCAGATACTTGGACTAGCTCGAAGGATTTGAGAATTTTTCCTTAAAATTTCCGAAGTTTTCAAGAATTCCAAAATTTGGTGTTGCTTCGGCCTGTGACCACAGCTTGTACAATAGGGTGACATTCAAATTGGCCGTTTAGTAGTTCCAGGGATAGTGTCCTACACTGCTGCCAACTTTGACACCCTCCCCAAAGTTGAGAAATTGTTATTTTACCATGAAAATTTGGGGACAGCATCATCTTTATGTTGAAAACATGCATACCAAATTTCAAGTCCAGGAGACTTATACAAATAAAACTTATGCAAGATCTACCAACATGGGATAGCTGTGAGAAAAGTGTCATAGCTGCCAACTTTGACACCCTCCCAAGAATTGAGGAAATTTTTTTTGCCCATGAAATTTTTGGAGCAAAAACATTTTTATGTTGTTTGCATGTGTGGAAAATTTCAAGTCCAAAAGACCCATACAAAAAATAATATTCCAAATCTACCAACATGTGTAGTTTTGAGAAACAAAGGGGAAAACCATTTTACTACTTCCAACTTTGACGCCCTCCTTAGGATTGAGTTTTTGTTGATACATAGTGAAATTTTTGGCACAAGATCATCTCTATGCTGGTAACATGTGGGATCAATTTCAAAGCCAAAAGACATACATAAAAAAAATTATTCCATATCTATCAACATGTGTAACTATGATAAACAATTTGAAGGTCATATTGAAAATGTCAAAATATCTTTGACACCTCATGCTTTTTCATTGAACTCAATCATGTGAGTAAGCCACCAAACATAAATGCTTCTCAAAAAGATCAATAACATCTAAATGAAGAAGTGAAGAGGTGTTCCATGCAGAAGAATCCACTTGGCCATAAAGTGTGCATTAGACACATGACAAATTTTTTCTTCTAAATATCTATTGAACACTATGTAAAGGGAATGGTGTGTGTGATTTGTGATAGACTAAATGTTGAGACAATCCTCAAAACATAGAGTGTTGTATTGTGGGATGCATGAGTGTTGATTCACATTGGGCATACATGATGAGTGATTAAGAGCAAAACGATTTTTCATGTATGCATATGGGCTTGTGTTTTGGCGACCCTTCTCTCTCCTCTGTGCTCCAGCGCCTTGGCTCCCTTCTCTCCCCCTTGCTCTGCTCCAGCCCTGTTCTCCTTCCTCTGCCAATTATCACGTGTCAATCTTGTAACCCCCTTTGCTCTGCTCTAGCCCCTTGGCCCCCTTCTATCCCCCTTGCTCTGCTCTAACCCCTACTCTACTGCTGTAGCTAGCATCACGCACTCTATAAGTTTATGATGGCAATTTCAGATGAAATTCGTGCTTGCATCATAGGTTTGAGTGAGGGAGGATTTACAGGAGTTCAAATTGCAGCTACTATTGGAGTTCCTATTAGAACAGTTACAAGGTTAGTAAAAACATTTAGAGAAGATGGAACCTACAAGCGCAAACCTTGCGGTGGAAGTCACACTAAAAAGTTTAGTGATAGAGATGTTCGTAGTATTGTGCATTACTCAAAAATTCATCGTTGCTCTTCACTCTCAGAGATTACCAATGCATGTCCTACTCAAGTGTGTAGACGTACTATTCAAAGGGTCTTACATAAAAATGGCATTTTTAGTCAAATTGCAGTCAAAAAACCTTTTTTTGACACCTCATCACATGTCTCAACGATTAGCTTTTGCTCAGAAGTACTGTGGATGGAGTGCAAAAGAGTGGGAGCGTGTTGATTGGATAGATGAATCTACTTTTGAAATTGGAAAAAATTCTCGGCAAATTCATGTTTGGAGAAGTGCATACGAGCGTTATTCATCAAGTTGTCTAGCTCCTACTTTTAAAAGTGGAAGGACTTCTTTAATGATTTGGGGCGCATTTGCCGGAGGACAAAAGTCAGAACTTGTCTTTATGCCTAAAGGTCAACGTTCTGCTAAGGATTTTATAGAAGTGGTTTACGATGCCAAATTGGTTTATTTCATGGGTCAAATTCCACAAGGAGTGCTTATGGAAGATGGGACACCCGTCCATAGGAGCAAAATATGTGAAGAATGGAGACAAAGCCACCTTCTCGAAAAGCTCAACTGGCCTGCAAACTCTCCCGATCTCAATCCAATCGAGAACGTTTGGAGGATGTTAAAAGATGTTGTGCAACATGGCAAACAATGCCCTAGAAGCTTAGATGTGTTGAAGGTAGTTCTTGAAAGAGAGTGGAAGTTAGTCAATGGTACAAAGCTCCTTCAACTATGTCATTCTATGCCCTCAGTAGATTACTAGCAGTGATTGACGCCAATGGAGGACATACACGTTGGTAGATATGGAATAACTTTTTTGTGTACATCTTTTGGCTTTGAAATTTATCACATGTTACCAGTATAGAGATGATCTTGTGCCAAAAATTTCACTATGTATCAACAAAAACTCAATCCTAAGGAGGGCGTCAAAGTTGGAAGTAGTAAAATGGTTTTCTCCTTTGTTTCTCAAAACTACACATGTTGGTAGATTTGGAATATTATTTTTTGTATGGGTCTTTTGGACTTGAAATTTTCCACACATGCAAACAACATAAAAATGTTTTTGCTCCAAAAATTTCATGGGCAAAAAAAATTTCCTCAATTCTTGGGAGGGTGTCAAAGTTGGCAGCTGTGACACTTTTCTCACAGCTATCCCATGGTAGATCTTGCATAAGTTTTATTTGTATAAGTCTCTTGGACTTGAAATTTGGTATGCATGTTTTCAACATAAAGATGATGCTGTCCCCAAATTTTCATGGTAAAATAACAATTTCTCAACTTTGGGGAGGGTGTCAAAGTTGGCAGCAGTGTAGGACACTATCCCTGGAACTACTAAACGGCCAATTTGAATGTCACCCTATTGTACAAACTAACATGATACAGGAACAACACACGCAAGCAAGCCTTCGAAACTGAATACGACGCTGATTACAAGCTTGATTGGTGGGTTTAAAAACACATTTGAAAACCACTTTGGCGTTTTATTGCACTTAGAAAAGGTAAACAATGATGCTGGCGAGCACTGAAGTACACTACCAGAACTATACAAGTTGCTCACCAATCCCTAGAAAACCTTCTGTTCGTTACAAGTTTGAAACCTCATACGTAGGCCTGCAGCTTTCATCAAACCTTGAAAGATGGATGGTCCTCCAAGCCTTTCAAGATCATCTCCTACTTTTTCTTTCAACAAGCTCGTCCGTGGTTTCACCAATAGCATCTATTGCAGACTTCAGAGGTTGGTGAGAGTATTTCCCATTAGCGTCCTGAACAGTTTCGAATCAATAGCCACCACTTAGCAACATTCCGCCTTCTGTACGAGTACATACTCAATAGAATTTTCAAGGAAACGAACTCAAATAATATGTGCTAGTATCATCTGTTCATTTGTAGAATGAAATTTCAACATGCAACCGAGTCGTCCAGTCTATTACTGAGCTCAATCTGAACCCAGACAGAAATAACTACTTTCATTTAAGAACACTGCTCAAAACTGAAGACCTGGATCTTGTGCAAGAGATGCAGGTGTATGTGAGTACTTTATATCAACTATAGAGAACCACAATCAAGAGGTTTCACAAATCAAGGGAACAGAGGACTGTATTGGACAAGATCAACGCGGAAATCAAGTGCCAGGTAATAAAACTTACTTTTGTAACGATCTCCAGCTTTTCCAACTTTACTAGCGCATCTTCAACATCGAAGTCGCATTTCTCACCAAACTTCGAGGTCATTATCTGCTCACACCGTCTATCTAATTCCTGTTTCAACGAACATTACAAATTTATAACTATCAAAGTAGCAATAAAGAGCAGCTCAAATTCACAAACAAGGAAAAGATAGAGAACTCAGATAGGAAAATATTGTTTTGGTTACTGTATCGGCATGATGAGCAAGGTGCCATGGGGCTTCAAGGGGCGTGCTTGGCTTATTACCTGGTCGGTAGCTTTGCCTTGAGTCATTAGAACGAAGTAAGCCATGATCACTTCTTTCACCTGCGAAAAAAAGTATCGCAAGAGCAGCTCAAATTAACCACCAGTAACAAGCTTGTGCCTTCCTTGACTGAGAATCCACTCACTATAAACAGTGCTAACATGAAAAGAACTATAAAAAATCTCATAAACCGTGAGGAAAGAGACAATGTCAAAATAGGGACGTGGTTTCCCAAATATGATGCCCCAAGAAGGTACTCCCTAATTAAAGAGAAAACAGGCATATATCAGCGGAGGATATATGAGAAGCTGATGGCGCCAAACCTCTTGCTGGATGACATCGTCAGAGAGATGAAGTAGAGTGCCCCTTCCGCTGTCAAGCTGCTTGTCATACAAGGATTGAGTGATGAGATTCTGATACAGCACAAGATTGGCCTGGAATCTGCAAAGCACAAGAAACTGCCGTGAGTTAAATTCCACACAAAATTGAACGCGATTCAAAGGTCATCCGACAACAAGCGAATCATTCACAATGACTTTGGATGTGAAAAGGACTTACGTGAAATAAATCTTTGCAATATAACCAACTATGCCACCCAGAATTGCAATTAGCACCCATATATCACCCTTCCCCGTTTCTGTTGATCCATACAGAGCAACCTGCATAGCAACACAGCTTAACAGAGTACTCTGATAAACATCAACAAGAGCTTGCGTCACATCATTGCTTAAGGATAGTATTATGAAAACGCACGCTTGGATGTACTCACCAGGCCAAGGACTGCAGATATAGATAATTTAACCCAATCCATAGGTGTCAAACCCGGATTTTTCTTCTCCGGCTGAAATCATACAACAAAGGGTTAGTACTTTAGAATTATTTTAACTACTGACTGCTGGTCTGCAACCCGAACACCACACACAATCAGGACACTAACAGCAACCAAGTTCAAAATTTTGTCAATTTGAGCAATCATGATGTGGTAATGACAAAATACGAGGAACACACACTACAAAGGACTCGTGACCCAATTGCATGGACATAAAATTAAACTACACGTATTTTGTTAGGCGCGTTGGGGTTGTCAACTTACAAGAACTAGCTCCATGTCAGCCAAAGGAATGTTTCGGAAATGCCGGATGTGAATAGCACGGTCTCCCAGAGGATCAAGGATATAATGGGGTTTGGAAGCACGCCTGAGCAATTGAAGAACTTACGTTTAAAATTAAACTAATCTAAGTAAGCTTCATTCTACGAGGACAAGTCAACATTTTGCTGTTGCAGTCAACTAGACGCATACTCTACAAACATGTACTGCAGAATTAACCATCATATTTTGAAGTTCTACACATGTCTGCGACTACGTACAAAAAAATTACCTGTAAACCACGATCATACGGTCAAATGTAGGCTCCTGCACCGTATTTTGGGTGAAAAGATTCTTGAAACTGTGTCACGCGCAACAGAGGTTTTGAGCATTACGTCATCTAAATTTCAGGAAAACTCATAACCATCGACATTACCAAATTATAATTCTTATAACTACGTGCTTCACACACGTATGATCCCTTCTTCAAGGCACCATCGATCACACAAAATCCGGCATCACATAAAATAAAAGATAAGATTTTGAACTGAACCCAAACTTGAGAGTGTCTTAAATAGAACGAAAGAACCAGATGCGCCTTCCGTGCAAATGGAAAACTAGTCTATTGAGTTCACAAAAAGATGGTTTCTCTTTGGTGAGCTCCTTGAATAAAAGATAAAACAAGGATTCTTGAAAAGAAAGCTGAGGCAGAATCGTCATGTCCTCTCACCTGATATCCATATTCTGGATTCGAATACGTTCAAATCTGAGTTCGTTAGAGCCAGCTGCGGAATCTTTCTCCTCTATCTGTGTACCGTCTCCCGTTAGTGCCTGGACTTGTGATCCCTTTCTTGAAAGAGAGTGTATATGAGCAGGTTGCTGATTCGGTGGCTTCTGCCGCCTGATACAAGAAAAATACAGTCAGCATTAACCTCGATATAAAATCATGCAGTCTAAACTTCATGAATAGTTCGGAGCATCACCCTAATTTTTGGAGAGCCCAATTCCAAGTACGTTCGATGAGGAGATCCAGCTTGGGCATAACGAAGTAATCTGTGGTTTTGTCGATTCCAATTCCACGTCGGAAAATGATGTACTAAAAATATAAAATGAACAAAACATGTCAGAGTATGAAAATGAAAAAGTCATAAAGCATACCCAACGGCATGGCTTTCATCACACATGCAATAAACGGATGATATTGTTGTCCCTAAAGCAGACCAGGGGCGGAGGCCGAAAGCGTATCATGAAGAAAAATGTGCCCTGTATCCAGATTTATCTTTCTTTACAAGAAAAAAGACGACCAAACAAATTTTGTTTTGACATGATGCAGATTCCAAAAAGTTTTTTCAACCATGGTTCCAGAGGATATAGTATTTAGTACTGGTTTAAAAGCAACTCTAATCGAGTGAGAGTCAACTGGACAATATCCTCCAATTATCCCAAAATGCCATCTTATGCAGTGATCTAGCAAATAGACCTCCAGTTGAACGACATGTAGAATGTAGACAGAACGAGCTACGAGGAGTCGGCATGTAGCATAAGCTGGTCAGTAAGAGAACTTGAATAGTAGGAGGAAGCTTGCAAGGTTTGCAACTTCAAGAACCCCATTATATTCGAATGCAACTCTACTTCTACTTATCCAAATATTTAGATTTCCAGCACATTGATTTGAAGCCATACTCTCCGTACCTGATCCGCATAAGAGGGCACTTCATCAACTTTATTCTCCGTGAAAAACGTGGTCAGCAACTTTTTGTCCAACTGCACATCACCCAAAGCCATCTCCAGTGAGTCATATCTGCAGAAGCTCCGATTTCTAGACATGATACTGCTTCGCAAATCTGATGCCGCCCACTTGACAAAAACATAAACGTCCCTACAAAATATAGAGCGAGACTTGCAGCAATAAAAACGATAAGCCCAGGATCCAAATTGGAATGTGAAACTACCTTGCTCTTGTCAACCGCAATTGGCATGTTCACAAGATACTGGCCCGCATGTGCTAGTTCTACCTCAGCATCGTTAAGTATCTGGAAGTTGCTTTTCTCCATCACCTGATAAACATGCGGAAAGTGAGTGAAGTTCCGGTGCTCACAAGCTAGAATTTATTTATTTATTTTTAACTATTAGAAATCCTAAAAATAATAACTCTTGTTCAAGATAGCTTTCGTCAATAAGGTTGAACTCGTTCCTCTTCTAGGTAGGCATAGGGAATAATCCTCAAGATTTCAAAGAGGAAGAGTCTATCAATGTCAATACAAGTAGCAGCTTCTAATCAGAGGCAGGAGTCACCAAGGCATGATCTGTACGCTTCACCATATCACAAGTGCGACTTTGATCTAAGGACTACATACAAAGTACAGAACCAGCGACCTGAACACAGAAGAGTGATAAGATTAAAGTGCGACATCGTAGAGGGTGCACCTGAAACAGGATCTTCAAAAAGCGCTGTTCCATATTATCCACCTTCGCAGGACTGAGTTGCAGCTTATCCAACTTTGATCGTCCATGAACTGGATCAAACAGCGAGTACAGCTGCTGCAAAATTAAGGACAAATCATGCCCATAAAATCCCACTTTAGAATATCAGATCTTAATGTTAGTCTCTCCGAAGAAGGATGTTATCTGCATCTGGCAGGGATCTAGTTCTACCTTCAAATATCTAGTTCTCCTTCACAATTAAGGTTATAAAAAGGTCAACACTAAGATTGCATGATATACTCCAAACGGCAATCTTTACATGTAATTCGAAACCTCATCTTACATTCAAATCCTCGAACTGTAAGGTGTACCAAGCACGAATAGTAGATTCAATTCGTCTGCAGAGAATCTTGAACTCCGCTCTATCATTAGGCCCTGTTATCAGTAGTGGCCACAGCATCAGCCAACAAAAGATACAAGGCAACTTTCTTATGCGAAAAACCATTTGTGATGAAGAAAGCCTTAGAAATAGTAGCAGGTTGATTTCAATTTAATAATAAACTAACAATATCATCATATTTATGAAGAAAGAACGTGCCGGCCTACTGAAAAAGGTGGATAGTTTTGAATTGCGTACCTATCTGATTGATCAAACCATCTATGAGCTTTGCCTTCGAGATCAGAATGACACTCTCCCGGTCAACCTCCAAGATATCTTTCCGTGCTTGCGCCATAGTCGAGCTGGTATCCGCCTTACAAATAGGTCACCTCAGCAAATAACAAAAAACTCAGACTCCTGTTTCATCTCATCTGCTCTACTAATCATCGACACTATCATACAATACACAAGAAGCGCATTGCAAACAAACAGCATGAAACCTAATTCAAAAACTCTTAACAACACTGAAAGGTGCGCGTACTCTCCGTCGCAAATATCAGAGCCAGCCATGATGCACTCCAGCAAGCAAAGGACAGACTAACCCCGCCGATCCAGGCGACACGAAAACGTCACCCGAAACACAAGATAAACGTTCCGCGACTTTTCCCAGCCCGGATCCCTAGAGAAACATCTGGAAAGAGTACTGAAACCAAAACTAAAACCTCCTCTCCGCGGACGGCAGGTTCGCAATCCATCGCAAAATGGAACGAAAGAGCGTGAGAGCAGGGAACGAATCTTCTTAAAACGATGCTTCGAAAACAACAAACAAAAACATATAAAACTTCCGCACGACATTTCCATTGCCAGCGAGCACGGAACCTCAAAAACCACTGTACCGATGACCAGAACCGGCGCTACGCCAGAAATCTTCAAACGCCGCTTCCACAAAAGCTATAAAACTAAGTATACACCGACGGCTACTCCTCCAAAACAAAGTACGAGAACTCACCAAACGAAACCAAATCTCAAGGCTTCTTCTAAGAGCTAAAATCAATCCTCCTCAAAGAAAAACAAATCCAAATACAATCCTCCTCTAACCATTAAAGAAACAAAAAAACATGCTACAAATGAAAAAAACCTCCTGAAGCTACGAAATAAAAGAAAGGAAGAGAAAAGCTCACAGGTGAGAATGAGGAGACGCTTGCATCCGGAGATGAATTGCTCCGTAGAAGCGAGCGATGGAGAGGGATTCGAACGGGAAGAACGAAGGAATGGGCGAGCTCGCCGCGGGAAAGGTCCTACCTATGATAAGGACGATAGCTCCGGTGTAGGCATGGGCTGGACGACAAGGAGCTGCCACCTCGGATTTTGGGGGCTTTGGCCAATGAGGGGGCGTGGATCGACTGTAGATGATAGGGTTGGGTTGCCTACAAGTTGGCATTTCTTTGGAGTTTGGCTGCCCGTCATCGCCGACATGGTTCTCGTCATTTGGGGCAGTCTGCCACCATCCACGGAATAGATTTGAATGCCATGTTTGAGCATCCCCACCCGCCTTCAAACCCGGCGGACGGTGTGGGATGCTGACCCGGCGCTCACCCCATCGGAGCGCAACCAACGCCGGTTGGGCTTCCACCGCCGGCCCCGCACCGGCCTGGGATTTACTTGGAGGACCGCGTATTGACAAAGGAACACATGTGTCTCGGTCTACGTAGCATCCGTTACCGAAGTTGGCTATGCAGGAAGCTCACTTGGCCGTTGACAGCGCTAAGCTCACGCACATGACAACCACATGGGGCTTCATCTCCCAGATATGGTCCCTAAAAGTCCGGCATCCCCACACCACTTTCATATATGGGCTCCTCATCCCCACACCACTTTCATGGTAAATTTTGATACAGTTCCTAACCAAACCAGTTGGTTATCCTCTTCTCATTCACCTTTTTAACCATATTAATACCACAATGTTCCGATTGCGTTCCCGGTGAGTTCCCATGTTGTTCCCCAGAGTTCCCCGCCGTGTTGATAAAGTGTTCCCCAACGTTCCCCCATTCCCAACGTGTTCCCACGTTCCCAAAGAGTTCCCAATGCATTTACACTGGGAACCAATTTATATTTTTAAATTTTTATCGAAATTTACCTTAAGCTTAGTGGAGCCCATCACCAATTGTTGGGGCCCCAACGGAGGCTCATCCGCACACATGTGGGTGAGCTTACTACGGTGGGGTTTGTTGTGGTGAGAGCTATCTCTCTTTATTTTATGTAATTGGATGTCACGAAGAATGGGCCATAGGTTGTCCTCTTTTTTCTAGCTTTTTCTATAAATTTTGGGGTCTTTTTAAGCTTGTTTTGGAAAAAAAATCCTAATTGAGGGCCTATGGCTCCAAGTTATCCCGGAGGCCTCACCTTGGTCTAAATAGGGCCCCCCTCCAACATAAAAATAGGGGCCAAGTTTTGTCCACACCCCCTTCCCATACCATCCGTATATATGGTTTAAAGAGATCCATGAGAGCTCCCGGCCTATTTTAGTTATCCCTATTCTAACCTACTATAATCATCCCAACCCCGACCTCCCTACCAGGAACCGAGGGCGGGCCAAGGATGGAGATGCTTTTACCACCAAATATCCTACTATAGCAGTGTTTCTTTAAGAATTATAAGTTTCATAAGTTTGATTTATAACCTTTTTAATGCCAGGTCGGCTGTGGCTCATAGAGAATCTGCGAGTGTGATAGATGATATTCTATGGAATTTATTACTCTCGAAGATTTGACCATTTGCAAAAGCCAACCCGATGTTAAAGGGTTAAAGAAGACAAATAATTACTAACTACTCTCTTTTATAATTTAGTTTGATTTCAATTAGAGGATGTAAGGTCATAGTAGAAGAAATATCCTACGGTAGAGGGCATTATTGAACAAACCATGTTCACTATTTCATCCATCCTTATCATTATTTCACTTTGAACAAAGTGATTAATTTTGCCTAAGTGACAACAAAGTGATTATTGAACAAAGTGATTATTGCACTTAGTGCAATATCACTAAATCACAAAATTGCACTAAGTTGTTCATTGTCATGGCAATTACAGAGAAATTTAATTGAATCAAGAGTCATGTTACTAGGCCTTATGTTTTACAAGAATTCATAACAATGGTGATTGAGATACATGACCTCTGTTAAACTCAAGGCTATGAAGGAGAGCTGCATGGGCCGCAATTTGACATAGCTAGATTTCAAGGCAAGCATGGTCTTTCAAATAGCTACACACATAATACGTATATACATACACCATTATTACATATATGTATATAAAGAGTCTTTTATTTGCAATATTCTACCTTCAGAACACTTTACAAAATAGCCCAGAAGAAAACACATTACCGAATTGCTTATACCATGCAAGTGCAAACAACAAAGATGCCAGTGTATTGCTAGATTCAAACCATATATCTTTGTGTAAAGGATTACCGTACCAAGCCACCCCCTAAACCTCAATATAACCATCTAGATTATAGAATTTGCATACTACAATGACAATACTCCTTCCCAAATACCAAGCTTTGATATCTAGCCTTACAGCTTGGAGATGGACAATAGACTCTATCTTTGTTATGACAACATGAGCAAGAGCAACAACATGTGTACAATCCATGGAAATACTTGCAAATAGATTTCAAATCCCCACTGCTACGATTTGAAACACCTTCTAAAAAAACATCAACACCATCGATATACACCATACCATGTCCATACTTATACACAGAAAAAGACTACATTAAAGATGGTCATCATTTGTGTTATGGGACCAATAGTGTAATTACCCCTATGGCTTGACTTTCACTAAATGTCAATTTGGTGACAATTACACTAAAGATCACATTTAGTGTATGTCACACTAATTAATTCATAAATGCTATAACTTTTTACTCTCGATGAATATTATTATCGACTATGTCTATAATGATGCACCTCTTTGAGTAGTATAGATAGATGTGCTCTTAGTAAAAATATTCATCAAGAGTAAAAGTTATAGCATTTATAAATACCTTAGTGTGACATACACTAAATGTGATCTTTAGTGTAGTGTATATCCAAGTGTCACAATGATGCGCCCTTTGACTGACAAAGCCTATAATTATCATGTCAAAGTACCGTGACAAGGCTTCTAGAAGTTGACTAGCCACAAACAAGAGACCTTTCCAATAGTAGACCTTGTTGCTCTTGTGATCGTACTCGTCCTCTACTCCTACTTCGGGATCCATATCCTCCGCAAGAGGCTTGAAATACTTAGTTAGCGGGGGCATTTTGGCTCTTTTGGCGTTCCGGTTAGCTTCCGACCACTTCCAAAGCCAATGGAGCTCCTTATTTCCGATGTGCCACCTAGGTTTTCTCCTTGTAAGCTCTGAAGACAGTTTTTTCTTCTCCATAGAACGCTCAAAGGGAGTGCAACCTTTCGTTTCCACCACACCCAATTCTTGTCGCGCTCCAGAATGTGTTTGATGGAAGCTAAAAACTCACTCCCTTTCCACGGCGTTGTTCTCAACAACTTCTTCACACGATCCTTATGCACCTTCAACTAGCATTTTTTTTATTGGCAAATTTTTGCCAAATACTTACCTGTAATTTACCCTGGCGAAGTTTACATGCAATAATTGCACGGTTTTGGGTCCCATCATTGCCACTAACGGTTTGGGGTCAACGCTCAGTTCGCATGTCTCGCCTAGGATGCGGGTCAGTTGCCCCTCTCACGTCTCGGCAGCCATTTCCCCACCTTGTCTCGTCCAACGTGCGCCAAACCCAAATATATTAGAGCGCGCCATCGCCAAAATTGTAGCACCCCAGAATAGTTCCGGATCGCCAGCAATACATGACCGTTGTTCCACAGATTGCCATCTTTGAGAGTTTGGGTGAGGGTTTGTCGCCAAGGGAAATTCGGGTTGGTTGAAGGCGGCGCTGATGGCAGCGGGTGCGGCGCGCATTGGACAAGAGTTCGTGGGGGAGCGATGGAGGCATTGCGGCGTATGGCAGCGGCGTTTGCTGCAGCATCGGCCTTGGCCGCGGCGTTTGTGGCGCGTGTGCAGATAAATCTTGCCGCAACCAGGGGAGTTACCATACCTTTGCTCTTTGTTTTCTCGCGTTTTTGTTGTCGTGTTCAAGGTTTGCTCATGGCTCCGAAGCTGCATTCGTGTCTGTCGAAATTCTAGTGCGAGGAAAGAGTGCCTAGAGAAAGTTTAGAGAGGATGGTTGAAGGGTTGGAGTGTGTCCGGGTGTGTAGCGAGGGTTCAGAGACTGCCGAGGCAGAGGAGGTTGCTTCAGCAAACTGCGTGATTGTCTTCAAGAAGAAGGCTAAACCATCCACCAATTCAGACTCTGATGTGCAGATTCTTGACGCAGCCATCGGGAGTCCTATGATCGAGGCCGCGCGGCGTAGGCGGCAAAGCTATGAACACAATCGCCACTTTCAAGATAGCTGGGCTGCACGCCTACCGTGGGTGGAGTCGGTGTTGGGCCGTGACGGGCATGTCTGCCAGGTGCGATGCAAGGTTTGCTCGGAGGTGGAAGGCCGGGAGAAGCTTCTTGTGCCGAAGTTTGACTTCCTTTGAAAGCATGCTGGGAGGAGGAAGGCACCCATCGATTTTGGAAAAATCAAGAAAGGAGATCACTACTTTTTGGCAATTTGCCAGCATGTAAAAAATGAATGCATATTTTTTGCAAGAGGAGGTACGGAGACTGTCGCCCAAGAAGTGATTGAAGGAGCGACTCGTGAAAAGGAGAAGTTGGTGTAGTTCCAGGTTTTGTTTTGGCTTCTCAGCCAAGGACGACCAATGACGGACTTTGAGTCGTCTTCCGTATTGTTGGAGTAGTTGGCGGTGCCTGACTGCCCTCGCAAGCATTGGAGCACAACTACAGGATGGGACATGGCGGACACCATGGCATACGTACTTTCTGAGCACATAAAAAAACCATACATGAGGCTTCATTCTTTTCGGTTTTAGCAGACGAGGTAACCACTATCAACCATGAGAGCTAGCTCTCCGTTCATATGTATGTGGTGATTGGATTTACAAGATGCAGCATGTTATTGGCATTACAATGTCTAGTTCAATGGTGCTCATGCTGTGTAGGAAGCTATTGTGTTTAATTTAACTTACCATAGAGGGCTGGATGTAAAAGAAGTAGCAGATAAATTTGTGTGCTTTGGCGCAGATGGTGTTTCCATTTTTTAGGGATCTAGATCTGGCGTGACGACGCAGTTGAAGGAGCAGATCGTTCCTTTCATGGTGGGGGTGCATTGCATGGCAAATCGCACCAATTTGACAGTGGAGATGTTCTCCAATCTGCCAATTGTATCTTACCTCGAATCGCATTGTCAAGCCATGTACGCGTACTTCAGTACCAGTTCAAAGAAGCACCTTGAGTTTCAAAAACTTGTTGACATTGTGCAAAATAGAGGATTTGAGAATGCTAAAAAACGTGAAGACACGTTGGATATCACTTCTTGAGCCACTTAGATGAGTGATGTGGGAATACAAAACCCTGATAGTGAAGATGTGCAAAATGCGGCATTGAAAGAGCCTGCCCTCACAGCAAAGCAGATAGCCGCCAGGGAGCGTGCAAAACTGAATTGTGATTTGTTGTGTGATGTCTCAACTTTGTTTGCTTTATCATGCATCATGCCATTGCTAGAGTCTGTAAACAACTTGATGAAATTTGTTCAGTCATCTCAAGTTTTTGTGAGTGATTATGTAGCGGCTGTGAAGATCTGCCAAGCGGAGTTGTACATGATGTACGTAGATTCCGACTCATCGTACCAGAGACAACATTTTCAGATGTTTTGTGATGTGACTGACGATCACTCGTACACCATTGCGCAAGAGTAGGTGGTTGATCTGAATGACGCTTCAGAAAGCTTGGGATTCTGGATAAACGGGCATAATTATGCTGCACACATGTTGTGTGTTGTTTCACGGAAAAAACTCTCTATTAGTCGTTCTGATTTGTCTCAGGTGGTTACCTCGGTAAAGGATCAATGTAAGGATGCTGCCGAAATGCTGATATCCGAGTTGGAGAAGCGCTTTCATGATTTCGATGTAATGAATGCTTTGTCTGTAATCTTCCCTCAGTTTTGATTGCAGCGGAACTGTGATGAGCTTTTTGGTCTTCACATGAAGACCTTAGGGCATCACTTTTGTGTGATAAAACATGTAAATCGGGGGACCAAAGACAAACCCGAGATTGTTCAAATGGATCCCCTCTTGGATGCCCGGTCACTTGGGCTGTAAACAAGTTTGTTCAAGTTGACAATGAAATCCAATTTCGTGCCGTGATGGAGGAACCGCGTGATAGGAATCCGGTTCCCAAGTTATGGGAGAAGGTGGGACAAAGCAGTCTTATGCTTAGCCGCTTGTCCAAGTTTTTTAAACTTGCAAACATTGCCATATGTGCTGTGCTGGGTAGCTTGGATGATGAGCGGACATTCTCTACACTTGGCTTCATGAAGTCTAAAGTCCACAACCGCTTGGGCGGTCATCTGGATACCTGTGTGAAGCTCTTTGCTCAACCTTTTTATTCGTAGGATTATTTTCCTTATGCGGCAGCAATGACACACTGGAGGAATTGTCGTCAACGACGAGGTGTTGGATTGTAATCTTAACTTCTGTTTCCATGATGACGGCAAGTGTTTGATGCTTGAGATTTCGTGAACAAGTGTACTAACTGGGTGTGGGGTGGAGGGGACAGGCTGCTGCAATAGGCATGGCCTTCTTGGCCACGGTTCAATTCCCCCAGACAGTAAGTGATTACGATGTCTTTTTACATGTTGTCTTAGTGTCATGCTTGAGTTTATGTCATGCTTCATTGGTATCATGGGTGTATTTGATTAAATTTGCATCATGTTTCTTGTTTGTCGCCACAACGACACTTCAATTTTCATGTTTGTTGCCAGAGAAGAGAAAATGTGTTCATTGAAGCAGCCAAAAGCGGCGTCATGAAACAATCAGGGAACCACATTGCTTACATGTTGCACAAGAAAATGTAAATTTTTTTGGCCACTTTAGTAATTCTGAAATCAATCTAGGAGCCAAATTTTCTTACTGATTTCAAGATAAAATCGCCAGGATTTAGTCCACACTTGAATGAATGGTAGCCACTCGCACGACTTCCGTAAATCACTAAAAAAATTGATGCCTTCAGCTCCTCACGAATAGCCTCTTGCGGCCCATCTTTCTAACCTTCCTAGAGTCTTGAGGTAATTGGTGAGCTATGGTAGTAAGCCTCACATTCAAGACTGGACATGAATCTGGTTTGTTTGTGCGCGAGGAATCTACTGTTGCACAATACTTGTGTGTTATCATCATATGAGTGCCTGGGCCGGCATTGAGCGGGTAGTGGGCGGGTATCACTCCACTTTAAAGCATGGAGCACTTGTGTTTTGCCGCACTACATATTTACCTTCGACATGTGGCAAGCTTAGGGTGACTTGCAATGAATTGTTACATAACTAACACTAAATGTCAACACGTTAATGTGTAATAACTGCCAAAAATTACAAAAATTGACAAATAGTGTTTAAATTGACATTTAATGTTATTACATTAGTAGGGTAATTAAAATTTAGCGTTTGAGTTCCTATTTAGTGTTGCAAACACTACACTAAAGATGATATTTAGTGTAACCAGTAAAAAGTTATTGCATTTCCAAATATTGGTGACCATCTGGTTACACTAAACTTTTTACTGGTCACTACAACTATCAATACTATCTAAAGAGAGTTATCATTGTTAACATAGGTGGTAAAAATATTCATCAAAAGTAAAAACTTATAGCACTTTTAAACAAATTAGTGTGGTTAACACTAAATATCATCTTTAGTGTAGTGACCATCTTTAGTGTCGTGACCATCTTTAGTGTACTAGAAAAACACCCAACCACTAATGGAAATACCCGACCTGCCTAACAACCGATGCACCATAATAATAACTGGTAAATAACAAAAATAAACAGATATATCCAATGTACATATTATTAATAATAACAAAAATAATATCAACACTCTGGTCACCAGGCACATGCTCCCAACCATCTAAAATTGGACTCTGGTTACTAACTACCGTACTACTGGTTACTGGATCTGGAAGTGTCTACTCTTGTAAGGGGGCAATAGTTCTCCTCCGCTCACCTTTATCATGTGGACAGAGGCTAGTGACAGGAATAATAAACAGACACTGTACTCACCGCAGTTCCTGGGGAAACCAGAGTTCATCTTCTTCAGGATCCATTCCTTAGACTCCTTTCACAAAATGAGAATTATCCTTTTCATACTAGTATAGTACAGAAATGGGGGAATCTAAAATACCCCTATGTCCATGTTCTTGATGTATGGAACATGCCCTGGATCCATCGTTATAATTAGTTTTATGGGAGGTGTATAGTGCACCACTGCAGACAGAACTGCAACAAGCCTCCCAGAGAAAATTAGTCAAACTCTCATTGCACACTAATGAAACAGCTTTCTTGTACTCAGAGGTACAAACTACTGGATTCAGAAGAGCGAAGAAGAAACCTGCGAAGCTGAAATTCACGAAAAGATGGAAAAGTTAGATGATCACAAGCTCCATTTCTGGCTCAAGGATCGGCCATCATTTGTCAAAAACGGTTAGTATAGCTGTGATTTGTACCTTTTGTCCGTTTGACAATTGGAGCTGTAGGCATGACAACCACTGTGCACAAGCAAGTGGATGTTCATGACATCATGTCCGACCTTTCTTACCGGGCTTACGAGAACGGGGTTTACTGAATCATGAGTCCTCTTATCCTCCCCCATCTCTATTTTCTTGAGCTCCAACTGCAGTTCCATGTGTCTGTTCCTCTCCTTCATCATCTCAATCTCCTGTCTTCGAATCTTGATGAAACGGTCACCAACCACTACAAGAAAACAGGGTGTTTAGCAACATTTAAAAAAAAATTCCTAAGTAGCACCTAAGGGCTTGCTTTTTAAAGAAGCAACACTGTAGCGTGGTTTTACGTACATAGCATGGCCCTAGGAATTTTTCTAAACGTTGCTAAACACCTTGTTATCTTGTAGTGAACCTTCAAACCACGCTTGGCTTCGGCTTTGAATAAGGCCGTAATGTCTTTCACGCTGTCAGATGCCAAATGGTGATGGAGGAGGAGCTGGCATTGGGAGCTGACCTGTTGGATTGTGCAGGCTCCGAGAAGACATGGTCGAAGCTCCATCAGTTGGTCGACGCACATGCACCCGGAAATGAACTTTAAGGGACCTGACCCCCATGTTTCGGGGTCGTTTTTTTGCTTTTCAGGCCCTGACATGTTGAGCCTCATCGCATGTAAGTGTGGGAGCCTATTAATACATGTGGCAGTAAAACTGCATAATATTTTCCCATCGCCGCCCTTCGTTTTACCATCCCTTCCAAAATTCACCCAACGACCTAGTTACTATTCTCAAGAAATTATTGTTCCTGTTTGATTCATTTTCTAGATGTATGTGCTTTTTTTTCATGTGGAAAAGAGGGGTGTAGGGTACTTAATTTTCATGTGGCCAAGAGGGGTGACATTTTGAAGAACATGCACATGCTAATAAACCCCTTAAAACTCAAGTGTACTTACGGGGTCTAAAAATGTATACTTTGACCGCAATTATCTTTCAATCTGTAAGGTCAAACTTCACAAAATTTTCACCACATCATCTCTTATAAGTTCAAAATAAGATCCTACGGTTACATTTTCAATGAGTTAATCTTCGCAGTTTCTAATCAACTAAGTAGAGATTCCTCTAAAATGGCTTGGACTTGTAAGGGCTTAACTTGGTGTCCGCGCGACAAAGCTTTTAATCAACACAAAAATCAATTAGAATAAAAATAGAATAAATTGCATATGGAGTTCCAAATTCAAACTTGAAATCCCAAAAAGAATAATCAGCTGCAAGTCTCCTCTCTAAACCCTGCAAGAGAAATATAGAAGAGAAATAGAGCTCTAAAATCAATGAAAGTGATGCATATTTATTGCTTGAGGGTTAAAACCGAGGCAAGGGCGGGGTAAACGAGGTTTGGGGGTGGGGAAAATTGTAGCTGAAAACTTCATAATACCGCCTGCGCCGGATACAATATGGAACCATGTGCAGGTTCGGGCTGGTTCGGGCGCTCCGTCAAGTGGGGGCCCACCACCTGACAAGCATCGCCGGATGCATGTGCGCGCACCAATTGTCATGCTCCTGAATCGACTCTCTGCTCTTTTCTCTTGGTTTCTTGCCGCGTTCAATCTCATCCATCAATTCAAAACATTTGAGATTGTAAACCTTTGGCAGGCTGCGCATCTTTAAACGCGTCGCTCCCGTTTGGTTGCCAAAAGTTGTCCCAAGCACTTGCATCTCGTTGAATGTTGCTCGACAAGAGGTGCTCCCGGGTTTTCCTGTAGTACTTTAAGACTCAAGAGTGTACCATAAAGATCCTCACACGACTCAGAATTCCTATTGATACAGAGTTCTTCTTGAGGCATTTCGAAATGTGGATCCAGTGCTCCCTGCCCTTTACTTCACCCATCACTTCTACTCTGTACTCGAGCACAGCAACAGCAATTCCCTCCACCTTGGCCCGCGGTCTTGCCCCTATGATTCTCTTTCCACTGACGATCTCCGGATCTGCTATCAAGGGTCAGCATGTTGATGAACATGTAGGAAGTTTTATCTTCCTCCTGCTCACTAAACACCATGACGGATCCCCCACATTGCACCACCGTTGCACTCCTAATGGCACGGGTTGGGACGCCAATGAAGTCAGGGTAATCTGGCGCCCGCTCTTGTAATTCTAGTGTACCTTGGTGCCGCTCGATCATCCTTCCTTTCCTGCCGTGAGCCATTTCAAGATGTCAAGAGAAGAAGTGATTTGTATGGAGTGATCTGCAGTGGACAAAGGCCAGAGCTTCCTGGCGACACTCCCAAGGAGCTGGCGGATCTGATCACGGAGTGTTGGGCCACGGACAGGAAGCAACAACCGAGTTATCTCGACATCTGCTCAAGACTTGAGAAGCTTAGGGACCATTTCTTGAGGACTTTCAGTCATGGGAGGCAAGAGGATTCACCTGTTTCGAATACAAACATCGACAGCAAGAAAGATCGCCCCCCCAACTTCCCGTGCAAGGCTCTAGCATCCTACTCGGCGACGATCTCCACTGGAGCCTCCCAGACGAAACCCTGTCCAAGGAGGTCAAGATGTTGGTGAGGCGCAAAGCTGAGGAGCATGCCAATTGGATGCCAATTCGAGATAACCGGTGATAAAAGTGCGGATTTTCACTACACTAAAATTTGTGTTTTGTGTAGTATACACTAAATGCGAATCCATACACCAATTGCGAACGAGGCATTTAGTGTAGTGACATAACCGTACACTAAATGTCAACTACTACGCTATTTGTCAATTTTAGTAAAGATTTCAACATAATTTTTTTCACTTGTGCACACTTAGTGTATCAATAGTAGAAGTGTAAAAAAAGGTCCAGCAGTCGAGGGCTGTCAGAGTATCTTATCAGCAGTTTTCAATTGGCCATAACTCATTCAATATTAATCCGAATTGGGCATATGAGGTGTTTTTTGACATCTAAAGAAAATGTAGATGCTAAAAAACACCTCATTTGCCCAATTTGGACAAGTTTTGAATGAGTTATGGCCATTTGAAAGTTGCAAATGAAGAGAAGCATGGGCTGGAATGATTGGGGGGTTGATTGGGGTTTGAGTGAAGGTTACATTAATGACATTGGCAGCTATCACCAATTGTCAACTTCTTTACAAATAGTGTACTAGGGTAAGTACACTATTCGTACCACTACACTAAACATAAATTTTAGTGTAGTTCCCTCCTCAGGTTGTGACGGACGAGTCTCCGAGAGGAAATTACAGCGGAGTCCAGCTACCTTTCACTTTACTTTTATTTTAGATTAGAGTTTCTTTTGCTTCATAGTTTCTTTTACATTACTTTTACTTTATATTAGAGTTTCTTTTGCTTCATAATTTCTTTTACTTTACTTTTACTTTAGACTATGGTATATATATGAGTAGAGGCTGAGGCTAAAGAGTTCTTGTATCTCTTGGAGCTCTAACTCACCTCTCTTGGTGTCAATTATCTATTCGTCTTGTTAATCCAAGTTCTTTTCGGTCTTCCTCTTGAACCTTTCTAGTTTCAAACTTCTTGTCAAGTATCCTCGTATCCTTGACAGCGCCTCGTATCCTCTCAACAGACAATCACAATGGGGCGGAGGGATCAGTTGATTGCGCAAGGCGTGAACCGTAAAGCGCATCGTGGTGAACATGGTTCGTAGAAGGCTAGTTCGGTTACTTATACTTCATCTGTGGATGTTGCGCTGTTGGAGGAGGGACCTGGCAGCATCGTGTCATCCGCTCCAGCGACTAGGAGCATTTCATCTTATGGTGCAAACCATGTGCGAGAGGACAACGGCGGTGGCAATGACAGGAATCCGGGTCATTATTGGAGGGGCCAAGGCAACGTTGGTTTTGGTCCTCTAGATGAGACGGATCATGTTCGGTCGAGCAACCACGGATGGAATAACGAGCGGGGGATTTGGATGGAGAATGGTCCTGATGTGGGTCTACGAACTGGTTACGATAGACACTATGCCAACACAAACATATTTATCAACACCAACAATATGGCGGAGTTTGGAAACGCCACAACATATATGTACTATATGCCAGCGTTATTGTGTTTCCCAGTTGGAGCAGCTGGAGGCGTGGATCCAGGTCCAATCCCACGAGCTTTGCGCACCATGCTCATTAAGCAAATCGAATACTACTTCAGTGTGGACAATCTTTGCAAAGACATTTTTTTGCGTTCAAAGATGGACAATAATGGTTTCATACCTGCCAGCATTATTGCCGATTTTAATAGGGTGCGTCAGCTGACAAAAGACGTCGCCCTCATCTTGGTTGCACTTCAGGATTCCAGTTCAGTTGAAGTGCAGGGTGACAAGTTGCGCAAACGTCACACCTGGGCCACTTGGCTACTTCTACCTTATATTCCGCCTCATCATTCCACTCTTGCTGCAGTAAATGTAGTGGGACCTGGAGAAGAAGAAGCATCTCAACAAGTCTTGCCGGCACCTTGAAGCAAGAATGGCGATGAAAGTGCAAGCAAGAATGCCGATGAAAGCAAGAATAGAATTGAAAGCTTGGGGAGTCCAGTAAATGAGGCTGAGTCACTAGTAAGTTCTTTGGAATGTGGAACAGGGGGTCAATTAGCTACTAAAGACATTTTAGAAGATTCTTCTGCAACTCCTGGAATTACCAAGTCGCCTGCTGCTGAAAGTGTTGGAGGGATCGGTTATTCACTTCCGAGTGTTGGTCTTGCTTCTCTCATGGATGTTGGTATTGCTAGAGAGAGCAATGGTGTGCCCATAACTTCAGCAATTTCTCTTGGAGTAGCATCAATCGATCTAACT
This sequence comes from Bryoerythrophyllum caledonicum, assembly GCA_963971425.1. Taxonomy (NCBI): domain Eukaryota; kingdom Viridiplantae; phylum Streptophyta; class Bryopsida; order Pottiales; family Pottiaceae; genus Bryoerythrophyllum; species Bryoerythrophyllum caledonicum. Next base: position 25,623,258 of record OZ020519.1, on the reverse strand, counting down.
AAGAGTGATGTTAAACCGCAATTGAGGGCCGGACCAACAGACTCGGAGTCAGTGCTTGAAAGTCGAGTAACAAACTCAGGATCGAAGGTCGATGTGGAGACTGTAGAAGACGCAGGGGACTGGCTAATATATACTGGCAAGCGACGACGAAGGTGGAGCAAGTTGGCGTATAGCTCATGTATAAAGGTTGGACAAGTTGGCATATAGCTCATATCAAAGAGATTACAATCGTTACCCCTCAGAAGACAAAGACAATACACTAATTATAAATGATCACCGCGTAGCATTGGATTTATTTGGTCGATGCTAGATTTATCAAGCTAGTTCGAGGTGGCGGTGACACAAGGCCCTCCCATGACCCGACCATCCTGCTCCTACACGGTTTCCCACCTCCTTGCACATGCTCCTCCATGTTGTGGCGCCCGACTTTTCGGCTTTGGCTACACGCAGTCTCCGCCCACCACCAACTTTGCCTACGTCTTTGATCGATTGACGAGTACCACAAAGGAGCCCATCCACCATCTCGAGATCCAAAGCTACAGTTCTGTGATCATCATGGGCTACGGCGCGCCAGTGGGGCTCCGTTTAATGGAGGCGCATCCGTACCGAGAAACAGAACGGACCGCCCACAAGAAGCACGTGCACATGGGTCCGTATCAAGGCGGGCGGGAATCATTTGAGCGACCGGAGGAGCTTCTCTGGCCTGTTTTAAGTTGTTCGGCTAAACACATTTGGTTACTCGGGCCCAAACCCGGGTTCCCAGGGACGAGATGGAGGTCCTTCTATGATCCCACGGCCTCCCTGTGCGCGAGCTTAAGGAGGGGCGGAGGAGGTATGAGCACTTGAGGGACATGGTAAAAACGACACTTTTCTTAGGTCCGTTTACTGAGTATGTGGTAAAATTCATTCCATGAGCAAAAAAGATTGTAACGTGAATGCCTCCTTAGCCCCTTGTAAATTTCAATGTATTTATAATGTATATTTTATGACTATTTAATGTATATTTGTATATTTAATGAATATGTAATGAATTTTGAATGCATTTTCGTCTTAAAAGCTTTACTTTCATGGGATTACCCGAAGTATCAATTGAAACCCCAGAAATACAGGGTATATTTATATGTGTAGTATATATTTAGTATATATTGAATATGTATTTGAATATTTAAATAAATATCTAATGAATATTTGGTGTATATTTCTATATTTATTGTTTATTTATTTTATATTAATTGTATATTTATATTTTTTTCCTTTTCCAATATTCCTTTCTTTTCTCACTTTCCTTCTAAATCCTTATTTTCCCAACCTTGTACTCGGAGCTTCATTTTGTTTCCAAAGGGACATTCTACTTTGTCCTTTTTTTTAGAATTTCTTTTTGTTCCATTTCTACATTCTATTTTTCCAATTTGTCTCTTGCAAATTGTTGTTTTTCTAAATACACTCAAAATCTTCTTTACTTTGATGCTCAAAATGTACAAATAATCATTTTCTTGGTATCATACACTAAATGTCCACAAGTGAAAAACCTCTCAATACTTGTGAATTCTAGTGTGCAATGATTCAACACAAGTTAGGATATAGATTTATGTCATTTATGCAATGTGTATCGGAAGAGTATCCTAAGTCAAAGTACGTTGTCTTGTGTCCGCACAAGGAGGATAAAAACCATACTACATGTTTCTTACAATGTGTGCGTCAAAGTTTACAAAATGTTTTGAGTGTCTTTCTGTAGTAGTTAACTTGAAGATCCTTGAAATCTCAAATCTAAACCATACTGACTCTTAATAGACACATCATCTGAAGAAAACAAGGTCTCCGACCAAAATTGGAATTTAATTTGCATCAAAGGTGACATGCACCATGTCAGCGGCAACCTGTTGGAGCACAACAAGATCCTCAGTGCTTTTCACGAGCTCCGCCACTTATTTCTCTGCCTTCTCCACAACAAGCTCTCACTCGTCCTGCAACTCCGGCAGCTACTTCCGCATAAGCTCCATAGCCAGGCAAGTCGCCCACGCTTGAAGGTCATTGCGGAGACTATAGAATATCCAGGGAAGTGGCTAATATATAATGGCAAGCGACGACGGCGAAGGTGGAGCAAGTTGACGTATAGCTCATGTATAAAGGTTGGGCAAGTTGGTGTGTAGCTCATATCAACGAGATTATGATTGTTACCCCTCAAAAGGCAAGTACCTTGCTCGACAATGTGTGAAAATGTTTAACTTGGGTTTTAAAATAATTTTACACTAAAGACAAGAATTTGTCTTCGGCATTTTTAAAGAAGGTAATATTGTCTATATGTACAAAAAATCTCAATGTCAATAGAATCTTCTAGCAAAAAATGTGGAGTTGCTTGGACTCACAAATTTCACTTTGAAGGCTAATAACTTTCATATTATGGATCCAAAAAAACTTAAAAGTAAAAAAATTATTGCCACAAAGACCTGATGTGGGAAAATCTAGTATAAAAATTTCAAAAAGGAAAGATATTTTTCAAATTTTAGAAACCTACTCAAGATGAAAAACGTCCCTTCAGGATTAAATGGACTCTTAGGGGTTAAATTAACCTTTAATGTTGAAATTCACTTGGAGTAAGGTTATTGCCACTTAGTGTAAGAGTTTGTGATTTGTATTGCAAACACTTATTTATTTATCTTTATTAGTTATCATTATTGAAAATAACTTGCTACTATTCAAATGAAATAATATACTAACAATGTCATTATATAGAAGTACGGATGAGCCTACTGAAAAGGTGGATAGTTATGAATTGCGTACTTATCAAATTCATCAAACCATCTTTGAGATTTGACTTGGAGATCATTATGACACTATTGGGGTCAATCTCCAAGATGTTTTTCCATGCTTGCGCCATAGTAAAGCTGGTATCTGCCTTGGAGCATTTTCACTAGGGCTTAGACCCCCATTGATTTGCTTGGAAGCTAAGCTACAGCGACCTTGTCAACTCACTACATAGCTTGGGCATGGTGTCCCGATCAGACGGGACCGTGGCGTTGGGATTGCACTCAACAACTTTCGTTAATAAACCGGAGGTGGCACCGAATGGTAGTCCATAAGTGGCGGCTTACTAGAAGACAACTCGCTGTTAGCTTCAATACTCGTAAACGCGTTCACCGAACGCGATAACTTGATTGTAAACTCGGGAACTTCCATTAGAAATGTAGGAACGTTAATGCCGCCACTAGGCAGCCCCTGATCACAGCCAACATTGCGCATATTATCCGGCAGGCCTATTGTGGGGCGGGCTCCACTTGGGCATCTCCAACTAGCCGTGGCCAAGGTGGCGTCTAGCGGTGGAGCTGCTCTTACAAATAGGTCACCGTTGCAAATAACAAAATCCGGCAAATTCAGACTCCTAATGGCTTACTCATGTTATCAATGCAAATCCTACAGTGGCGAGCAAAAGTGCCCAGACAATGGGGCATCTCTGAAATAGGTATCGACTGTAGCGCAGTTTGTGGGTTGGTAAGAGATATTTTAGGCCAACATTAATTAGTATACCACATGGTACCTAATTAACATTGACTCCCTCAAAATTTACCATTTGTACAGATTATACATGCAAAAATCATGAAGGCGTGTGTACAACTTAATATGCACATTAGTAATATCCACCACTATGTCGTCTAAAGAAAGATCGATAACCAACAGATTGAATGTCCTAACCAACATCAAATAAACAAAATAAATACACTAAAATAATTATATGTAGAACACTCTCAACGAATAACCTAGTAAATCACAAGAGTAGTCAAGTGTCTTGCACTCCACAAAGGGAGAATCAACGAGTGCACGTAGTATAAGAGAATGTAGAGCCTTTACTAATGATAAACAATCACCTACAAGCAAACTTAGGTAATCACTAAACACTCTCTAACTCACTCACAAAGCTTGACTTGACAAAGACGTCAAGTCAATGACGTATGCGGCGCTATACACACACACACACAACCTTAAGTGGATGGAAAACATCGACGGATGAATGTGGTGCGCCGCCGTACGTCCTTAAACTCGTGGATTAGTAACAAACTAATCTACGCTACAACACTACGATGTAGAGAGGCCCCTGACACCATGTCCATGACAACTATCTAATCATTACAAGTGCACTTGTGATGATTTTTGTTGTGCATTTTTTTGGAAGATTTGGAGAGGCCTTAGGTGATATGCTATGGCTCCTAGAAGGTGTGAGAATCAATGTAGGGCAATTCTTGAGATGTATGAGCGAGGCAACTGATATGGCCAAATTTCTGCAATTTTGGGCATTCCTCAAAACACTTTTTCTAACATAGTACAAAGGTTTTGTAAAAGAGAGCCTAGCAGACAAAAATTTACTTGGTAGACCTAGAATTGTTGATGAACGTGATGATCGTGACATTGTGAGGAGATAAAATGAATGAAACACAAGTAGAGCGGCAACTTTAGGAAGAAAGTTACGATATGAGGGCATGCAATTGAGTGAGGATATAGTCAAAAGGAATCTTTGGAGACAAGGATTGAGAGCACAAGTGAAGACCAAGAAGCCACTTTTGACAAAGAAACGTTGAGCGCGTCGTTTGCAGTGGGTAAAAAAGTGCTAGCATATAGATTGGGAGTTTTGGGCTTATGTCATTTTCCCTGATGAGTCTAAATTCAATCTTTTGGCTCAGATGGGTGTCAATATTGTTGGAGGAAGAGTGGAGAATGTCTTTTAGATCAGCATGTGCAATCTAGAGTCAAACATGGAAGAGGAAACATAGTGGTTTGGGGTTGAATGAGTTGGGAAGGAGTTGGCAAGCTTCATTTGATTGAAGGGAAGACCAATAAATATGTATATCGCAACATTTTATCGACGGAACTTATGGGCACTATACAGATGCAAGGTTTAAAAGAGGATGAGGTTATTTTCCAATATGACAATGATCTAAAGCATACTGCACATTATGTTGTAGATTGATTGCGTGTTCCAAATTTCAGTTTATTGGGCACGCTCCACAATCACCTGACCTCAATCCAATAGAACATTTTCGGAATGAAGTAGATTGTTGTCTGAGAAGGTCTAAGAGGAAATCGAGTAGTAAAGTAGCTTGTGGGAGAAGATCGAAGAAATTTGGTACAACATAGAGCCTAATGTTGTTAGAAAGTTGATATGTACTATGCCTCAAAGAGCTCTTGATGTCTATGAAGCAAGAGACCGTGGCTATACACCGTGGTAGTGTTTGTGAGTGCTTATGAGTTGAATCATTCAGTTGTAAAGGTGTTTAGTACTGTACAATCTTATTTTCTATGGTTGATGTGCAACAAAAATCAATTTGAGCATAAAGAATCGTATAGGCCTTTTGCACATTTGAATTATTGTGTATTATTCTAGTTCATATTTTCATTGAAAACTTTGTTCATTGATCATTATGCTTGTTGCAACTAAGGTAAGCCCCCCTAAAACCGACAAGTTAAGGAGTGTGCATACATGGAGAGAGGAGATTAACCGACAAGTTAAGGAACTGTGCAGCCATGTTTAGTGGGTGGCCAACAGTAGGTGCCCCCCATAACCAACGACCAAAAGTAAGGGTCTTGACTAATAGCAAACCTCCATTTGGAGCTGAGTTGGTGGTATTGGAATGGAAGAGGGTTGGATATACCCCAATTTTATAAGCGTTGGCAATGGGTTATTGTTGGTTATGGGGGGCCTTACCTTATATGCCCTTGTGGTTGTGTTCTTGCTATTTTATGAAAGTTCATGTAGATTTGGTAAATGATTTTCCAAAAAAATCTCCTCTTGTGCGACTATTTCTGCTTGCCACTTTACGTTGCAGAAGCCCTAAAAGCAGGCTCTCGGTGGGTGCAAGCCTGATCCCCATTCAAACAGAGATGCACCAGTTATCGTCAAAGATTCCTGGTGATAATTGGGGACAAAGCAACGAGAACTGGACGAAAGTTGCAGTAGCCTATTTAGCGGCACTCGTGCTCTTCCGGATTTTACACTTTCTGCGAGCGAGTGGCTCCAGTTGATCTTCTGCTCTACACTCCCACGTCGCGGTCTCGCTCCATCGCAGCTGGAATGCACCCAATCGCCGCATCCAGCTCGCCTTTCCCACAGATTTTCTGGTCACAATCGCGCTTTCGTGTGCACGAGGAGCTCCTGCGGTCGCTTGGCCGAATCCCAATCGACTGAAACTCGTCTGCCGCCATAACAGAACCAGTCTTGAACTCTTTGTAGCCCACCAGCTCCTTAATATCCATTGACGAGTCCTTAGACTGCCACTTCCCTCATCCACTTCTTGTGTCTTCTTCTTCCATCAATTTTGAGTTTTCGATTGAATTGTCAGCTTTTGCTTGCACCACAATGCATTCAGTGGCTGTGAGGACACCTTGGGAGGGTGCTTGCACAGGTTTGAGAAGCTCGAGTCGGGTGCGGACGAATTCTCGGCCCTGTGGGGTGCGGTGTGGGGTTGCGGAGCCTGATGGAAAACCTGCGCCGTTTGGACAAGTGACTAAGTACAACGATAATCTTCTGGATAAGGCGTTCATGGCCCTGTTTCGTCGCAAAATGGAACAGTTCACAGGTGCGTGTCCTATGTCCTCCCAAAGCTTCAACCAAGAGACCGGTCTTTTGTTTTATAAATATTCCTCGTTAGATCAATAGAAGAGTTTAGTTTTATCCGCCTTTGAGAATGAAGAAAGAGAGGTCATGAATCTTGGCCGCCATTTTCCTCTTGGAGCTGTTTATGGCTGGTTTGAGTTATTTGAAATGAGAGAAGGGGTCAAACTCTTGGGTTTTTTGCCCTACTTTTCATTGAGTTGCAGTGTTTGGTTGACACCGAACATGCAGAATCATACAGTCAGGTTTTTTATATGGATTAGAAGACTAGTCGTTTTGTAAGATTTGTTCGGATGAATTTCAAAATCAAACATACTTACACGTATCAAACTCACACAATCATTTGAAATCCCACTTCTCACTCTGCTTTCATTCCTCACTCTGAAATATCAGGTGGAGTCTCAGTCATGATCTAGGTTAACCTATTCTCACACAAGCGATGATGCTGTTTTGTTTATTCCAGGAAAGTCGACTTCGTTGCAAGGATATGAGGGATTTGTGGACGTTTCCAAGAAGATCATGCAAGGCAGGACAGCAGTAGAGCAAAGGGCAGTTGTCCGCAACGTTCTTTTCTCACTTCTCCCTCCAGGAGCACCAGCTCAGGTACCGAATTGTTGGAATGTTTGTGCTGCAATCCATTGGAGCATAGCTCTCTAGTAGCTAGAGCAGTACTTAATTTTTGAAGCCTGTGGTGTGCTGACACTGTTTTCGCAGTTTAGGAAGCTCTTTCCTCCTACAAAGTGGTCAGCAGAGTTCAACGCCGCCATCACAGTGCCCGTCTTTCAATGGCTAGTTGGGCCAGCTGAGGTAAGTCGTCTACTTGATAATATATGTTTTCATTTATGTTTTTTTCCAAAGTTTTGGAAGATGATCATTACTAGAGTTCTTTGTAAAGTGAAGCAATGATGCCAAAATTTCTATAATCAGTTCAAAGAGGAAAAAGATGGCTGAGATTCATGGTTCAACATACCTTCTACATTTTCAAATGCAGCGTGATTTTTAAAACTAATATTAACTTGGCTCTTCCACTGGCTGAATTAGAGGATTTTAGTCGAGGGAACACGAAGCTCGTCTTTTAATCTAGTTGTTGTTAAGAGTGAGGGGGTATCGTATTGAAACTTTGGGTGATTTTACAAATATTTGTTCAAATTTTTCCTTCTGCTATTCGGATTGTCGGCACCTTAAACCCTGATTCAGATATCTTCAGTTCGTTACTTGTTATGGTGAGAAAGCAGTTGATGGAGATTGAGGTAAATGGAGTCAAGCAGATGAGCGGCGTGAAAATCACCAAGTGCAGGTATGTTTAATCCCCTTCTTTTCCAGCAACTGGAAGTCTCTTTGCTTAATGCCATTAACTAACAGTAATAATGTTGAGATTTGCAGATATCTTGAAAACAGTGGATGCGTTGGGATGTGCGTCAACATGTGCAAAATCCCTACACAAGACTTCTTCACGAACGAATTCGGTCTCCCTCTCACAATGACACCTAGTAAGCATCACATTCAGATGCAAATCAACTAATTAATATAACTAATCGGCCAACTAATACACTGACACTATTATTTTGTAATATCATGCTCTGTGCCCTGTTACTTGATAAGAATTCGGAGTCTGTAATTGATGTGTTCTTTGAAGATTGTAATATTCTCGCTGACCATGGCCCCATTTTTGTCATCAGATTTTGAAGACATGAGCTGCGAAATGTTTTATGGGCAGATGCCGCCCCCAATTGCAGAAGACCCTGCTCTTCAGCAACCGTGCTTTGCATCTATGTGTATGTATTCCTTCTCTTCCAGCAGTTCAAGTATTGATGGCTATATTTGTCATCTTTCTAGACACAAATTCAAATAGTTTAAAAATATTGATATCATTTTTGTATTCTACTCATGCTCTAGTATGTTGGATTTTTTTACAATAAAAGCAAAATTGTAAATTGGTCAAAGGGATAGCAAAGTTGGGAATCTTGAAACCGCCAATATAACAAACAAAGTCTTATTGGTTTTATGTAAAGTCAGTTTATTTATAATACTGTTAATTGTTTACTCTAACTAGCTATTAAATATTGAAGAGCTTGGTGGTCTCTGAACTCAAGTTTGAAGTTGTTTTGGCCACCTTTGAGAAAGAATAAGATATTATGTTACACCAAGAATCTAAACCGCTTTTTTTTCCTTCTTTGAGTTGATTTTAGAAATTTAGAGATACTTTGAGCTGTTTTTTCTTATAAAAATGACAAAAGTGGTCAAAACTCTTGGTACTGAATCTGCTTGACTTAACAAATAACTCTTGTGAATGCTAAATCTTATTTTTTTCCCATTTCAGGTTCAATTGCACCACCAAAATCGACAGCATGTCCCAAGCTGCAACAAGTGGCGCAAGACGAGGTTTCACTCGCTGAGGTCAAGTAGTTGGCTGAAAAATCTCAGTGGAAACCAACAACAACACACAACTAAATTTATAGATTCAGTTGATGAGAACATTCACCACTGCGGATTTAGTGTCATAATTTCATGCGTTGTAGATTAATGTGTAACAGCAGGTACTGTATATATCATCTACAACCTCCATAAACGATGAGCAGTAGAGATCAGCACAGTATGTGTAAAATCACAAGCCATTCAAATATTTATCATGTCAAAGACGTCACACTTTTGCAGCCAGAGTTCCAGTCACAAACGCTCTGTTGAATCTCGATTGTGTTCTCATGTTATTGAGCAATATAACCTGCCAAGGAGCCTCAGAAAGGAGCTTTTAAAGGTATATAATCAGCTGATGAAATGGCATGTTGATGACATCAAATGCGACCTCAGTTTGACCGAAAAAATTGAGATGAAGAAGCTGGGCAATTAGCTCGGCGCAATGCTAAACTAAGAAGATAAGCTTTGCATGCGATGTGCATCAGCCTGAAGGCTACACGACCATTGAACTTGGTCTATGCTTACTTGAAGTCACGACATAACTTGACGAACCTAACGTTACCACATGAATTCAACTTTGAAGCATCTTCCATCACTTTTATCGCTCGAGCTCAAGCTCTTATACTCTTATACTCTTGTTCACGATCCGCCATCTTCAACCTGAGTAGTTCATGTTTGCACCCTTGAGAAAATTTCGGCCAGCACAAGTTTTAGATCACCTGCCATGGTCCTCTATCGATGGTATCTTCACGACTCACATTTCTTGCTATGCATCACTTTTGTTGCACTAATGTTGCATCTGTCGTGGGCCACCTCTTTTGCTCCATGTGAACTTCGACTGACTTGTGTACGACTTGTGTACGTCTTGTCTCTAGACAAAGTCTATATCCGGCAACGCTAGAACCCTGATGATGGCTTAGAGCAGCGTGTACCCGGTCTCCCAAGGTCTAGTGCTCCAGCCCGCTTCCACCTTACTTGACAAGCTCCTGATGTCAACAAGATTGACACGGCAACACGACCTGACCCAAATCTGATGGGTGTGTTCTCCCTGAAGCATGAGCCGAACAAAGAGCGAAGGTCTGAGCCGACTGGAGTTACCGAAACTTCACAAAGGAGTCACCGAAACTTAACGAAGCTTGCCTATACTGTTGTAGCCCGAGTGCAGAATTGATGTAAATTGCAGTGGCATTGAAGCCGATTGAAGTGGCGTCCTCGGTTTACTCAAGTTTCTCGATCGTGGTTCATGCCAAGCTCATTTCGTAACTGTTGTGTCCCGATCGTATCCATCTCCAGAATATGTATGGTTCGTTTGAACTTGTTTCACGCTCCCCCTGTAACTTTCCTCTTTTTGCCATCGAGTCCATGTGTGAGTCCCATCAGTACCTTATTAAGTTTGAGTCATGTTCATACTATCAAGAATTTAAAACTTTGCCTTCACCTTCTAGAACTTGGCACGATATTGAAAGAAGTTGCATGAAAGTGAGAAATAACGTCGCACCTTTTTTTTATAATTTTCTGAGGCTGGGCTCTACCATTGTGACCGAAATTCTAGAATACGAGTCTGCAGCATTGCCTCCTATGGTGACTCCCCGGTCTACTGTCGAGGTAATTTAATCCAACTAAAGCCCACTTCGAAACATTTCTTTCATGCAAATATTATGTGACGATGTGCACATCATTTCAAGTTGAAGATGGCTGTATTGTCTTGCATTTCCTACTTAGTACCGCCAGAGTGTCGTTCACTTGTACCTCCTCAGTGCTAATTTAATCTAAGCAGTCTGTAATATGGTCAATGGCTTAAAAGTGACTCCCAACCATCAAACACAAAATGAACATTGAACAGTTCACTACAACAGATGTGCACAATCTTTCTTGAATCAACAGATGTGCACAATCTTTCTTGAATCACTTCATTGGATGAAAGCTTTGTAGTTCCGTGATAATCCTTGTTGAATCTTTGTTTATTTGTAGGCTAATTCCATCAATGTTTACAGAGTGCAGAGGAGAAGCAGAAGCGCTGAGGTGTGTTGAGGTTATGTCAGAAGTATTGGAGCTGAGATGATGACATCATCACATGTCCTTCTAAGGGTTCAACAAGATCTAAAATCGGGCCTGCTAGAGCTGAACATTAAAACCAGCAATTATGAAGCATTTCATAAATTCCTAGAGGTAGAGTACATTTGAACTTGGTACATTCAGCAGGTCTTGTTTGCTTTCCTATTTTACTGGACAAAATAAAGCAAGAAATTGATGTTAAACTCTTACATTGTGAAAACGGAATCAAAATGAAATTTATTTTGTTTTGTAGAGAATACATACCTTGTCATCTTCCTCAAAGAGGTTATGCTACATGTAGCCTGGTCTTGATAATTGTTAATGTTAAATTGTACAAGGGATTGTGCCATCACTTCTTCTATGCTTGTACATGGCTCAATGTCATCAGCATGCTCTTTGTTGCTTATGATGTCTTCCTTTTGCTTGACATCATTCACAAGTGAATTAACCATGTTTACCTTAAGCGCATTAGCTTGAAATCCATCTTTTAAAGCTTTAGATAGACCACATTTTTCCCATTCTTTGTTTTATAAGTCTCTTGTTGTTGATATGTGTCCATGCGTTGTAATGCCATCCGCATAACTCTCGTTTGATAGTCTTTAGGGTCATGTCAAGTTTAACATTTTCTACTTCACATGTTCTTAGTTTCCTAGAAATCTCTTCCATGCTCCACTCATTGAAGTGTTACCTTAATCCATAATTAAAAGGACGTTGTAATAGAACATTGGCGGGCTAATAGATGCTTTTGCAATTGGCACGCACAAAGATAGTCTTCTCTTGTGATTAAGTTTCCTTTGACCATGTTGTAAAGCTCTAAGAAGTGTGCATTGTTCATCAATTGATGAGCCAAATGAGGGGATGTCTTTGCTTAGTTCTAGAACATCTACTTGCTTGATTCTATAAGGTTCTAGAATTTTTTTCACAAAGTCCTTGCATGTTGATAGATTGCTCCAAATTTGGTTCTCGGTGTTGGTGATGTGCCATCCATCTCCTTCACATAATAATCTCCCTTGATTTAAAGGAGGAAAATTGCGTGCCTAGATTTTCTAGTGAAGATAACTTGATAAGAGAGTAAGTCCCTACCCGCGGATGAGGATAAAGTAACAGTTATTTGTCTCTTGTCTTCAACCCCTAGAACTGCAACATGCTTGCTTCATTTCTCTTCTCATATCTTTGTGCCACAAGTTGGTACAAGGTGTATTCCATTTTGTCAGTATAGACTACTACTTCTTTTGGAATGACATAACAGTTAGTCAAATAGGCTATGCGTTGTGTCATCCTAACGCCTTGCAACATTCAATCTTTTAGATATTTGCATGTAGACGTCATTGTCTTCCTAATTGTTTAATTCAGTTCATCTTTCACAAACGACCTAACCCATTTGAGTGACACATTCCAACCACTTCTGCTCTCTTGACCTAAAAGTAAAGGTTCATCTGCTTTGATAATGGAAAGGATAAAATACTTTCTGTTTCTAGCAAACAATGGTTGTCTTGCTTGTCTATGTGACTTAAGAGTTCTAATGATTTTCTCTTCTAACACAAGATACTTGGAAAGTATGGAAGAATGTTGTTCTCCTCCACCGAAGCGGGAAGAACCTTCTTGTATGTATTTGTTGTACTCTTCCTTTATTTCCCAAGTAGATGTGTTGAATCACTCATACATAGAACCCCTAGATAAGTTTTGATAAGGACCATGTTGCTCCCCTGGCTTCATTTGAGCATTCTTCAGGTGATTACAAATGGCAGTATTAGACATATGCTTTCTTACAACAACATATATTGGACTCTAAAGAGATGGTGCAAACCAATTGTTATAAGAGCTTCATACCTTTTTGCTTGATGTTGTTTTGCTTCTCTCAATTGAAAGTAGCAATATTGAATCAATTGATCTCTCGGGCCTCCCTACAAGTCGTTTCACCACCTCCACCTCCATGGCCCTCTCTCCTTGTAGCTTCTCCTCCAATGATTCAAAATCACGTTGGATGCATTCTTCTCTCTCTTCTTTGCGAATTGACTAAGACATACTTGTCAAATATCTTAGTCTTGTCATTTCTTCTATTACTAACAAAAAAATATACACCAAAGCACAACAAATGCAACGAAAACCTGCAACAAACCACCAAATGTCTTTGAAACGTTCAAAAACATGAAAGAGAGAACTTTGCAATTATGAATACCACCAACTAATTTTAGTAGTCATGAATAGGAGTTGCATAAATAATTAACCTCCATCTGCCACTGAATCAATGACATCCATCCAAAAGTCAAAATTTACTTTTATTTCCTTCAATAAAGTCAAAAAAATTATTACTGTGATAAAATTTGCCAAACCTATTTTTTTTTACTTAAATTAATAATTCAGCATGTAAGTGTTGGACGTGCCTTCTACCTACAATAATTGAGTGAAGTAAGAACTAACAAATGCTAATTTTTTCAAGAAGAAGATACAAGAATATGTACGTTGATGAATAGAATGTTAGAAGATATTTATTAAATTATGAAAAGATGGAAAATCAAAATAAGATGATTAAAAATGATAAAGACATGGCGTAAAATGAAATATTGAAGCAAAACATATTTGATAGAATAGAAGAATTGAAGATATATATGTGCAAGCCAAACAATAGAATATTTAAAAATATGAATGAATAAAGTTTGGAAACCAACAATGATTTTTTTAAAAGCATATTAAATGAAAGATGTACAAGTTCATCATATGAAGAAAGCTAAAAATTAAACAGAATGATGTAGACTCTCTTATAAACTATACATCAAGGAACATATGAAGAATCACCAATGCAATTTTAAAGATTAGATTAGAATTCTTGAATCTTACTTGATGAGGGCATCAAGTCTAGTAAGTTGGAGGCTATTGTCAGGTTCGGCGCGTTGGAGGATTTGTGGAGGTTGGTTTATGCGTTGTAAACCAACTAGGAGGTTAAACGGCCCAAGGAAGGCCTAGACTCTAGCTCTAGTTAGTAATTAGAGTTAGTATTAGAGTCTTTTGACTTTTTAGGGCCTTAGTGGTGTCTTTTGACACCTCATTTGGGACTTGGAGTCCAAATGACCTCCACGTGTAGTGTGGGGAGACTCATCTTTCTCAAATTGAGTCTCCCACTTGATGGAGTGAGAGAGTGCGTGCGTGCGTGCACTTCTTAAACTTCATAGTTATTATGCGACCATTCTTTAAGAATGGCATTGGCTTGACTATGTGTAGTTTATGAGTATTTTTTACTTGTTTATTAGTAAAGGGGTACTTGGAGACCGCTTACTACTTCTTGGTGTACGAGGTTATGGGCCATTTATTTCTTTTCCGTAAGTCTGGATTGCTGAAAGTGTGTAAGTATGTATTGTATTATTGTTTGATAGAGGTAACGGTGGTGGTTATATCACCGTTACTCTCGAGTTGTCTCTGACTGTGCGCTCTCACCTGATTAGCACGATGTTATCTTGGCACAATGCGGTTATGCACGACACTATGTAGACAATTTTTTTAGTTTCTACAAACAATTTTTGAATTTTAGTGAATATAGTCTACAAAAATGTTTTAAAAGATGTAGAAGTATGAATAGTTAGAGTGTAAAGAAATTGCAACCCTTAAAGGATTGGAGATTTGAAAAGACATCGGTCTTCATGAAAGGTTTTAATTCTACAATGGAAGTTACAACTATAGAGAAACTAATTGTAGATCTAAACTTCTATGTTTTTACATGTTTTTCTAATGTTTTTTAAAAAAAATTTATCAAATTAGTTTTAAAAGTAACCTACGGCCATTGGTGTCCCTTTCAAATTTCAAAAAAATTGTTGAAAAAAAAACTCAAAAATCAGTGCTTACTGCTTGTCGCTCACTGTTCACAAGATAACATAATACCCACTATTTTTATATAATTTATACCAATATACTAGAAGTTTTTGTGAAGTCATACAATGTTTCAATAAATTACCTCGTCTTTTTATTTTAATACTACTCTTCCCTCAATCTTAACCCCTAAAACACCAAGTGTCTGTTTAGGGCACAAATGAGATCTTAAAATTTCACTTTGAATAATCATCTTTGAAAATTATATTGAGAATAGAAATTTTGAGGTGAATAGCTTCGCGTGAGGTTTTTCTTTTATATGTTGAGTTTATAGGGAAAATTTTGGGCTTTTAGGCACCTAGGCAAGGCATTATAGAGCTGAATAGTGCTATTGTAGAGGTGAATAGTGCAATTTTCTGGGGCGGACAGTTGTACTTTAAAATGCATAGAAACTAGGAATTTCAATTTTTTTCCAAAATTGTATTTCTCATTTAGACATGATGGTTTTGTCTACAGTTTGGATTTTTAGATCCAACAATTATTTATTCAATTAAAAAAAAATTGCTATGCAGAGAAAATTGTTGCGTTCTCTACCCCAACTAATTACAAGACAGTTTTTCAAATCCTAAACTCCTCAACTACTTGTGATTTTTGGCATGCAATGACCTAACACAAGGTAGAACATAGTTCCATAAAATTCACGGAATGTGTAGTGGGAAAAAATGCCATTATTTTGAGTCAAAGTCTGTTGACTCTATCCAGGGAAGAAATATACTAGTTGCACACTTCAAATGCATGTATCTTTAATCCACAGTCAAAGTTTACAAAATGTTTTGAGTGTCTTCTTCCAATAGTTCACTTAAAGAGTGCACGGTTTAAATAAGTTAGGAGATGTTGGTATGAGTGTCGAAAGCAGCGAAAGCAGCTTCCCCAAGAGCTTGTCCAATTCTTTTTTTCTTACCAACTGACATCGTTTTTATGATGAACCAATGTTGGACATTAGCTTTTATGATTTGGTTACCAACCCATTTTGTTCTGAGTATATTCTAGACGTTCACGTGGTTGTCTTGTATGTGCATCGAGTTTCTATTCAACACATGCCGTAGCTTTTATCTGATCAATTGTTGACCTTGTTTTGTCATTCTAGAGTTTCACATGTTTGTCTCATGTCTGTCAGTATAATAACCAAGTGTTTCGGAATAGTATCTAGATGAGATGGACGAGCTAGTAACTTTTCAACTCCTGAACCATTACGACAGTTGAGGTATGACAACTGTATGCATGCTGCATCTTACAGGTTTTTATAGAATTGCAGCCCAATGGAGAGAGACAATGTACCTGTGAAAGCTGAAGGGATGGCCTTCTCCGAGAAACCTTCTGACACTGTCAACGTCCCTGTCGACATGAAAACACTAAAAATCCTTCTCTGAAAGCACAAAACCATGGAGATTTGACATTAATCTTGTCCTCAAAACATTATTGTTGACATCAATTTGACAGCACCGTTGAGGCAACGTGAAGTCGACCTGTGCTCATCCATGTCGTGACAAAGAAAGGCCACAACTATCCACTCGCCAATCAAGCACCTGAAAACTTCCATGGTGAAAAAACGTTAGATTCAAAAAACCTAAGGATTTTCCCTAATACCTAAACCCAAACACTGTGTTGAAAAGCAGTTTAGGAACAGTATGTGTGATATTTTTCACTGATTGTATCGGTGACATATTTTTACACCAATCTATGCCACAATCTGCCTAAAACTTTAATTTTTAAAGTAAATGAAGCCACACTTGTATGATTCTGATAGCAAGTCCTCCCATTGTTTGTTTCGTGAATGAGTGAGGCCGTGAACTGCTAAATAAAACTAACTCAGTTTACGCGCTGGAGTACACACATTTCTCGTGGGTGAATGTTGTTGTCTCATCAGAGTCGAAATCATGATAAGTACAAATATTGGATGTAAAGTACAAGTCGAGAGAGTCGAACGTTACGCCGGCCTCATAAGCATGTGCGGCTGCTGGTGCGAGTGCTCAAGTGCCGAATCGCCCATTGATGGCTTGTCGCTTCTCCTTGCAAGGATGCTGGTGGAGCTTCGACTTGTTGCCATGTTGTCGGTAACCAGCCTCACCAGCAAATTAATAATAGATGATTACTACTACTCATCCAACAGTGATTTGTTCCACTTGAGTAGAGGTACTGAAATGATTTCCTTGCCCATGCAAACATTCCCTGCCTCTACGTAGACGGAGGAGGCCGCTTTTGGGACATCACAATTCGGCACCTATTTTAGAGGAAAGGTTAACTCTTACATGCAGTCTAATAATCCTTGAGCTCATATAATGCCCTTGAGCAGGCTATGTATGTAGCAATTAGTAAACTTAACCCTACCAACGTCTCTATCACTGAGTCAGAGCCACAAAAGTAAATATTAAAACTTCATGGCGAAGGGTTATAAATATCATCACATAACCTGGCATACAGTTGGTTGCAAATCTTCCTGCTGAAATGATGCTCATCTTGTGATGGAAAGCCAACTTCTCTAAGAACAACTAAGCCTAAAGTAGCCTACCAACATCAGTCACATAAGAAAATATCAAAAACTTCTTGACAAATAAGGGGTAGGAACCTGGAAAAACAGTTGCAAATCTTCTGTTCAGGCAGAAGATAGATCATCTTGTGATGGAAAAACCAACTAGCCTGGAAAGAAACCAACCTAAAGTGACTACTATAAACTCAAACCTATCAGCATCTCTATCACTGGGTCAGAGCCACAAACGCAAATAACTTCATGTCAAAGGGGTAGTGATATCATCACAGAACCTGGTACTAGCAGATATTTCTTAGGGAAATCAAGGACGTCGACGCCGTCTGAGAGAAGTTGGAACATGGACCGAGGTTGCTTTGCACCTACATTTGCACCCTCGGAGCCACTTCAAAGTGGCCTGCAAGAGTCTCCTCAGCTGCACCTTCTTTTGGCAAACTCCCGATGCTGCTACTGGCAGCTGAGCTAGTGGCGATGGCGTTGGAGATACCCTGGTTACAGCCACGAGGGGCGGCGGCACATGAGCGAAGTTCTCCGGGATGTCCGACAGGTTGATGTTGCGGCGCGTCTTCCGCTCCAGGCTGCGCTTCATCTGCAACCCTGCCTTGGCGTGCTCCAGAATCACGTCCACCTCGTCAAACGTCTCGTCATCCTCATCGTGCACCTTGGTGGACATCGTGGATTTAAATCACTGACAGTAGTCGTCGGACTCCTCTGTGATGAAGGTCAGCATTCTAGCAACAAACAACCATGTCTAGGCTTCGATCATGACACTCAAAACGAAGCTCTGACAAGTCTGAGGATCAACCCGAGCCTGCACTAGCTTCAGGAAACAAACGCAGGCTTTTATCATTACAACCAGGCTATGGGGACACAAAAGAATTCTCTGAGCTTGATCAGTAAGCTGCCTAGTTCACAAATCATCTGTGATGGGGATCAACTCATCTGGGCTTGATCATTACAAGGTCCATCACTCTCAAAATCGAGCTCTGACCTCGAGCAGCAAGATTTTCTTCAGCTAACCTATGATCATGAGGATCGACGCTCTAGAAACAAAACCATAGGCTTTGATCATTACAACCAGCTCTCAAAACTCCAGACACAATGTTTTGTTACGCGGATGTCCATGACAAGGCGACCGAGGATCTGTCTAATATACCTGGTTGAACAGCAACAAGTGATCTTCGTCGGCTACACGCGGCCAAGCAAACAAGACATCAAGGCCTTGCTCTACAAAAAGATGCTCTCCTCGCCAGGACGAGTCTGACAATCCCTCACTCGAACCACCTCATCGCCTGGAGCTGGGAACATGACCATGTAAGAGCTCATCCCAAAACTGAACCTGCATCATCATCACCATCATCATCATCATCCTCCTCCTCCTCCTCCAGGCATTCTTTTTCACCTGCACTCAAAGTTTGGTGCCTAATCTTCATCACCTGAAATAACATGATATGAGTGTTTGAAAACATCAAGGAAAAGCTGAAGAAAAATCCTAGTGAAGGACAAGTTAACCCAAAATTTTCAGTTGACCAAAGAATCTTCACTATTAAAGACACAGGAGTTTTTATCTGCTAGACTAGTGGTGAGTCAAAGGGTTATTTGAAAGTGGCAGGGATTGGCAGAGCAAGTACCTGGGGGTGCAATGAATTAAGCCTACTTATGGGCCTGACAATGGCACAGTTTTTGGTTAATGAGCTTGTCGTGCTCTGGCCCTCTCACTCCAACTGTGTTGAATCGATTTCTGATGATCTACACGTAAGGTAGATATGGCCATTACGTCAATAAAAATAATAATAAAAAAGGTCGAATTGATGAGCCCAGCTCACTCGTGCATTGCAAGTAACTTGCAAGCTTGGCATTCATTCATTCAAGGCGAGCAATTGTCACGTGCTACTGTCTGTCTTAATTTGCATACGAGATACGGTACAAACAATACTGAAGGCCTTCAAAGAAAGAGAAGGGAAAATCATCTTGAGAAGGAGCCAGGTTGTTGAGAGTGCTTTTCCTGTTCTGCATGATCTCGTCGCTGCTAAAGACAAATGGCCCCATTATTTCATACCGTATCTGTATATGGCGATCAGGTGGCAGTGAAGAGAATCCCTGTACTTCATTCTACCACATGCAAATTGACTGAAACCGAATCCAAAGAGACAAAAGCATGGGACCTTATTGCAAGCTTTCAATAAGGTGCTCTGTTGCTAGAAAATAATATCAGAGAAAACAACGACTTCTCTTCAAAGAATGACGAACTGAGAAACATGACCAGTAAAAAGGGTAAGACTCTTCCTCTGACTTCTGGCAACGATGAACATACAAAGTGATCAAGGACATACAGGAGAGGCCAACTGAACCATTCCGATTTATTCAATAAGGTATATACAGTTTTCAAGCATGGAAGGCACAAAACCCTAAACCCTAAGACCACAAAGGTTAAGAACTCTAGCAACGGCGAACATACCCCAAACAAGTCATCAGGGACATACTAGAGAGGTCTAAACAGGCATCTTATCTTTCCTGGGCCTATCTGTTTGCTCAGATTTGCCCAGATTTGCAGGTGGCTCTGCATTTTTGGCCATGACTTCAGCGACGCCTTCTTGGTAGCCCTCCACGAAGCTCTTGAGGGCATCCCGGTAGGCACTTGCACGCGTCATGTAGATCCGCTGCAGGGCGGGTTTTATATGCTCTGCCCCCGCTCTCGCTGCCAAAGCTGCACACACACAGATTACAGCACATTAATGGAGCTTATCCATAACGTTCTCATTACCCAAATAGTGGGGCAGCAAACTAAAAAAAGGGATAAGAAACACGAGGGCCCTACCAACAACAAAAAAACTGTGAAATCCATCAAATCGCCCCTTCTTCTTGTGTTCACCTTTAACTTAAAATGACCTACATTAGAACAATTGAATCTGAGGAACAACTCAGATTCGCCACCATCACAAAGGTGAAGGTTGATCCAGCTGATGAATATTATGTCCTTCTCTGACTAAGTTCCATAGATGTGTATGAATACCAAGGAGCCAAATTACAGTCACTCTTTCCCACATCTCATCCTCACAGTTAGTATTCCTCACAAGGTTTCTGATTCTAGACATGCTAACCCTCACGGTTCTTATCCTAGACAGATGCAGCAACTGAGGAGTGTTTTGTTGCTTACCAAGCTCCTCCATGGATGATGGCTCGGCTGCTTCCATCTTCTTGTCTGTAACCTCGGGATCTTCCTTTTCCTCAAGCCCGGCTTTCTTCCAATCTTCCTTCGTCAGCCCCTCCCTCGTGAAGCTCTTCGCATGCAGACTCGCCGCCGTCCTCACGATCTGCACCAATTGGACATGATATGGCTCCTCACCGGTCAGGAAACCAATTCACTTGCTGTATTAACCACTTTTCGGGTCCGTATCGAAGGTAGAAGTAGATAACATAGTGAGTCTAGGATTCCGCCTCAAAATGGTGGTCATAGAACGTAAACATGTCTCATGTAAACCTCAAATGCCAATCACAAAAGGGAAAAAAACCATGCAGTTTCATAGAAAGAGTGAGAACTATTCCACATGGGTCGAACCCCACATGAGAAATTTTCGTTTCTCTAGCCGAATCAGATTGAGAAACCCTACAGACTCAAACCCTAATCTGATTATCTGCACCATAAAAACTCAAATAAATTCGAGTAAGAAACAAGCAGTTACTTACATAGACATAATCCTTGAAGGTGAGTTTCCGGGGTTTGGGCTTGGCCTGGACGTGCGGCGGATTCGGCAACGACGACGGAAACGCAATCTCTCTCAAATCGTGCTTCACGTACCGCTTCACATTGCGCCATGCCACGCCCCACTTCATCTCCAACCCTAAACCCTAAACCCTAACTAGTATTCTGTCATAAAACCCCTTCCCTTCCACCAATGTAGTGCTAACCCTGAAATCGTCACATCAAAAATTCAGGGAAACGTGGCGATTTGTAAAACCCTCGGATGAATTCTAAAACCCTAAAGAGACCTGGCATATTCTGAAACCCTAGACGATCTTGAACAAAAAACCCCAAAACCCTTCTCTCTTTTCAGTTAGCTATCCGAAATGTATCCGCCTCAGGCCCTTTTTTCTTTCTTTTTTTTTTTTCTTTTTTTTTTTTTTTTTTTTTTTTTTTTTTTTTTTTTTTTTTTTTTGGGGTCGATCTGGAGCCAAATTGCGAAAATTAATTCCAAAGAAATGAATATTCCCGAAAAAAGTGGGAAATTTATGATTTCATGTCGCCAAAACTTCATTGATGGCCGTCGTCGCCAAAACTTCATTGATGGCCGTTGCTATGTCGCTATATTGCCACTAATGAACAGCTGAGACTCCATCCTATTGCCAAAAAGGATGTACAATTCTATGTTTATGTAGATGAATTCTCAAAAATGGATATTTGCGGAGAAAATTTGATTATATATGGTTTCAGGAGAAAGCCAAAAGTGCTACAGCTCCCTGGCTTCTGTAGCCACTATGGCTATTCCACTAAAATGAAAAATAAGGGTTGGTTAACCTCTAAGATACCGTGACAGTTTCACACCAAAAACACTTCAAAATTGTTGGATTCTAGTGCAATGAATAAAGAAGGAATTAAATAATTTCATTTCTAGTTTTGACCAGAGGATCTCAATAAAGACTTACTAAGTAACATACTCACAAAATTTCAAAAACTTTGACCAAATGGATTGAAAGATTATAGTGTTTGAAGTCCAACAATTGGTTCAATTTGTCCAATGGATCAGCAAACTTTGTTCCCTTGATGTCAAATTTTTCCTACACAAGGTCTAAATACATTACCATCTTGTTAAGCGTGATATTAGCTCCTTGGGCACCAATTTTTAGCGGTAGAAGAAGGGTGTAGCATATTCAAAACAACTATGCAAGGAATGGAGTTTCAAATTTTGCCTATTCACGCTTAAATTTATTGTGAATTTAATATGTTTCAGATTGATCATCCAAATGGTGAACAAGAAGGTTTACACTACATATTGTTGTGGCAAAAACAAAAAGTCAAAAATATGAAGATCTCCAAGTTTTAATTGGAAAAGAAGAAGTTTTTCTGGCACCTTGCCCGACAATGTGTGGCAATGTGTGAAAATGTTTGATTTGGGTTAATATGTTATTTAAAAATAAAGACAAGAACTTTTTTTTGACAATATGAAAGGAAATAATATTATTAGCCAGTGTAGAAAATCTCACATTTGAATGAGTGTTCTAGTAAAAGTTTTTGGAGTTGCCCGACATGCCCGCTCTCCCCAATTGAACTTCAAAACCATATAACTTTTTCATCAAATGTCCAATTTAGAAAAAAATTGTTCTCCCACTAAGGTCATAGTAATGCCCTTCAACTGTAAAAATTTCAAAGAGTAATGCCCTTCAACTGTAATTAACACCATCGGAACCTAACCGAACTTTCAAAAAGCCCATTTTTGACACTTGGTCCTTTATGGGCTAAGGTGCTCTCTTCTAATTTTAGGGTTAGCATGTGCCACCTGAAATGATATTTAGAGCACAAGTTTTTTTTTTGGAAACCGGTGTCGGCTATTTGTGAACTAGAATAATGGAGGTTTTTGTATAACCCCTAAAGGACCAGAGTCTCCTTCGGGGGGATTTCTGATTTTGGGCAGGTTCCTAAAATTCGAAAAAAAATCCTTTTTCTCTAAATTTTTTATTTTAGATTGCCTTTGATAAGAGCTTTGTGGACATATTTTTGTTTTATTTTTTGGATTTGTGGTTTGAAAGTTAGTACCACTAAAAGCCAAAAGTGGGGACACCAGGCACCTCCAAATTTTTTAACAAAAGTTTCTATTGACATTGAGATTTTTCACACGTATAAAGAACATTTCCTTTTTTGGAAATTTTCAAAAAAAAAATTTGTCTTTAGTGTAAAAAGGCATTTTATTCCAAGTCAAACATTTTCACACATTGTCGGGCAACGGGGGAAAAAAACTTCATCTTTTCTACATAAAACCTAGAGATCTTCATATTTTTCACTTCTTATTTTTTCAACAACAATATGTGGTGAAAACCTTCTCATTGACCGTTTGGATTATCATTTGAAAATATACGTAGTTCACAAAAAAATAAAACGTGAAATGGCACTTTTTGAACCTCCACTCCTTGCACACTTGTTTTGAATATGCTACACCCCTTTTTTACCTCTAAAAATTCTTGTGTTGGAAAAAACATCATGCTTAAGACAATGGTACAAGATTTAGACCTTGTACAATGCAAAAATTTGATACAAAGTGAAGTCAAAGTCTACTGATCTACTCAACGCAGGGAAGAAAATGAACCATTGTTTTGACTTTAAACACTAAAATCTATCAATCCGTGCGGTGGATTGCAACCAAAATTTGCTGGCATGTTCATATAGAAGTCTGTTATAAGATCTTACGGTTGAAAATCCAAAATTCACTTTTAAATGTGATTTTCATGTCTCTTTTTGGCAGTGGCAGTTTTGGATTGGTTTTAGAGTGAAAGTGGTCGTGGTCCTTTAGGGGATAAGGTAAGCTCCCCATAACCAACAAAACCCAGAGCCAACGCATATAAGATTTGGGTAACTTATATCCAACCCTCTTCCATCCCATACCACCAAGTCAGCTCCAAATGGAGATTTTCTATCAGTCAAGATCCTTACTTTTGGTCGTTGGTTATCGGGGGTACCTACTACTGGCCACCCACCAAATATGACTGCACAGTTTGAAAATTCATAACTAATTCAGTTTTCATTGAAAAAATATGAAATCACTTGGGTTGGAATTGTAATTCTAGTGGCTATGATTGAAAAATAATATTATAATCATCTCCTCTCTCCATACATGCACATTCCTTAACTTGTCAATTTTAGGGGGCTTACTTTAGTAGCTTGGAGTTTGGTTGTGCATCAATGATGCTTGATGGTTCCCGTATGGTAGAATACCACGATATTCTAAGTATTATATATATTTACAGTAGTTCTTATGGTTCTTTAATAGTAATATTTGTCTTCAATTTGTAGTAGAGGGGCAAACTATAGAAACAATGAATATATTGGATTTGAAATAGTATCATCCATATTTTGTAAGTTGTTCTTCTCATTATAACTACACTCATCCCTCCCATAAGTTATACCTCTGCTTAGTTACAATGCCCCTAACTTACAACCTGAGCTAACTATAACCTTAACTAAATTCTAACTAGTATTGCCATGTGACTAGTGCTGACGTGTATGAGAATTAAAGCACATAAGCACTAGATGATGTTGTTGCTTTATGTTTTTGAGACCAATCAACTACTACATCACTATATCATTTAACAGTGCTACTATTCCTTCACATGTCACTATTTGATCACCACAAGACCATTATTCAATTACAATAGAGCCACAATCCTCACATGTGCTGCCATCTTTCTTTCAAGATTGTTTTGAATGGTTTTAAAACACTTTTTGAGCTTTTCAACCATCCGGCTTGCCTTCGAACAAGGTACAAGAGGGCCAACTCAAGTCGGCATGTTCATTTGACATTTTCACATGCCATATGATGTGGCGCTTAATGCTAGGCCAATTTTATGAAATGACAGTAGGTGGATGGATGGAGATGAAATTGTGCTGAAGTTATCAAGTCCTCTACTAAAGTCACCACTAACTTTTGACCTCTACTAAGTTCTTACCACCTCCATCCTCCAACGCTAGATTTGGCTATAACTCGTGGGAGGGATGAGTGTATTTGATAGATTTATTAACTGGTTTGTCTAATTTTTCCTTCTAAAAGAGTTATTTGTAAAGGTTGTGAGATATGTAGTGAGAATTATGATTACAAGGCAATATTTAAGAGTCATTCAGCTTCTACTCGATACCAAAAGGCACAAATTTACAAATAACTACAATCTTTTGAATCTACTTTTGTGAGACACATACCTTGAAGCAATTTAAATGGTTTGAAAATCATCAGTTTAACCCCTAAATTTCTTTGACAATTTCCCACCAAAAACACTTCAAAATTGCTTGTTTTAGTGCAATGAGTAAGGACAAAACCAAAAAAACTTACTTCTAGTTTTAATAGTAGGATCTCAATTGAGGCTTATTAAGTAACTTACATATAAAATTTCATAAAGTTTGACCGCACGGATTGCAATATTATAGTGTTTGAAGTAGAGAAATGGTCCATATTCTTCTCTGCGTTTTGTGTACCAGCAGACTTTGACTTCATTTGGTGTCAAATTTTTGCAGTACACTAGGTCTAATTCATTTCCATCATGTTAAGCATGACATTAGTTCCTCGTACTCCAATTTTTAGAGGTAGAGAATGGGTGAAGCATATTCAAAAAAATTGTGCAAGGAGTGGAGCTTCAAAAATTGTCAATTTGCATGTATTATTTTGTGAACTTAGTATGTTATAGAGTGAGAATCAGAATGGTAAATAAGAAGGTTTACACCACATAATGTTGCAGAAAAAATAAAAAATAAAAAATATGATGACCTCAAAGTTTTATGTGGAAAACAAGAAGTTTTTCTTGTACCTTGCCTGACAATGTATGATAATGTGTGAAAATGTTTGACTTGGATTTATATGTTTTTTTTCACTACAGACAAGAGATTTTTTTTGACAATATGGAAGGAACTAATGTTATTAGCTAGAATTGGAAATCTCACATTCAATAGAGTGTCCTAGGAAAAGTTTTTGGAGTTGCCCGACGTGGTCCCTCTCCCCATTTGAACTTCAAAACCCTATAACTTTTCCATTAAATGTTGGATTTAGGAGAGAACTGGACTCAGACAAAGCTTTTAGCAATGTCCATCAATATTAAAAATATCAAAGAAAACTATTTGACATTCACATCATAGGAACCTGCCCGAACCTTCTAGAGTCCCCTGAGGGGACTCTTGGAAATATAGGGCTTATGTAGCAACACTTTGTTTTAAATGCCTAAATTATCTGAGAAATATTATATCTTGTACAAGGTGAAATATTAAGTTTCTCCCTTTGTTCTAAAATTATGCACCCATTTGAGTCTAAACTCTAGACATATTGTAAGTCTTAGGTGTAAATTAGCTGTACAACTTTGGTATGGGGGAGTAGAATATATTCATATCAATCATAAATCACTACTAAAATTATAAACTTATTATTACAGATGAAGTTTAATAAACATCGCATTATATGATAATTTAGGATATCATTTATATCACATCTCAAATGAAAGCTCTTTTGATAAAGATCGCTCTTTTAATAAACATCACATTATATGATAATTTAGGATTAAAGGTGTAATCATTCATCTAATCATGTACCAATGATGTATCAAAGCAGAAATGTAGCATAGTATTCACCTGCAGAAACATAAATCATATTCTACAAAATAGGTTCATTCAAGCCCCTATATTATCACCAATTCAAGACCCAAAACAATCATTTATATTGATTGTCCTTTTTGCAAACTTGTTATAGAAGAAAAAAAAATTGAACTATTTTCAAATATTTGAGACCCTCTTTAATATCCAGAGGACATTTTTTTTTAATCTTGGAGGACGTTTGGGCATGTTCTTCGGTATTAGATTAAAAAAATTACTTTGAAATTCTTATACTGAGAATAGGTATTTGAAAATTTTCACAGGATTATTTTTTGGGGGGGATTATAAAGGAAATTTTTATGATATTTCAAAGATCAAAAGGTATTGTAAAGCTTAATAGTAGTATTGTAGAGTTGAACAATATAATTTTGTTAGGCGAGCAACAGTAATTAAAAAGTTCTTGGCAACCAAATATTGTTTTAAATGCATAAAAAGAAACAAAATATCATTAAAATAACATAGAAATAAAGGATTTCATTTTTTTTGAAAAGTGTCTACCCTCTAATAGAAGAAGGCGTGATGATTACATATATCATTCAAATTTAAAATCCAAATTTGTTTCATTTAATTGAAAAAAAAGGGGGAAAAAAAAAAAGGATATGTGAAGGAATGATTGTGTTATCTACCTAAGACCTTGCACGATTTTTTCTTTAAAATCTAAAATCCTTGTATCCCTTGTGATTTTTGGCATGCAATGATCTAACATAAGGTAGAACATAATTCCATAAAATTTAGTACGTTGGATCTAACATAAGGTAAAACATAATTCCACAGTATGTTTGGATTTTGTATGTTGGATCTAACATAAGGTAGAACATAATTACAAAGTCCAAAATCAAACCTGGAGTTTAGGGTTTTCCTAAAAGTGAAACTCGGCCACACTGCCTGTCACCCATATTTTATTATCTAATGTTAGTAATTGGGACCAAATGGAAATTATGACTTGATTTGAGAAAGGTACAGGGAACTATTGGTCAACTCTTTGAGAACTCAAGGTATTACTAGCAGTTGGAGCTCGCTTTGGAGAATCCTTTGAGTTCAACCATTTAGTCCAACCATTGTAATGTAGTTTTTATATTAGAAAATATTATAAAAAAAAGGTAACATGGTTCACTGCATTATTGACTGCGTGGTTGATTGCAACGTTTATGTAGTTTAGTGCATGGTTGACTGCGACGTTTCTGTATTCACTGCACGATTGGCTGCAGCGTTTCCATAGTTCACTTCATGGTTAACTACGCGGTTGACTCCACCATTTTTGTAGTTGGTGCATGGTTGACTGCAAGATTGATTGTTGCGTGGTTTACTACGCAGACTAGTAGTATGAAAGGGGAGTTGAAGCCCAAGAGTAGAAGAAGAACTCCAGTCCCCGGAAGGATACCGGCATAAATTTAGTGTTTGTTCATTCTCTTCACTAAGCATATGGCCACAAAGCCCAAGAACATTTTATCGGTGTAGAATGAGAAGCATAAAATTTCTTATGCTCTCTTTCTTTATGTAATTAAATCTCACCCTGCCTTTTTCACTTCTTTCCTCTTCAGAAAGACCTTTCAAGAAATCTCTTTTTATATACAAAATATATCTCTAAAAAACTAAGGATTCTCCACTGGGCCTACTTTTGATACATGTAAAAGTCGACGCGCATAAGTGGCTTTGGACTTTATATCCTCTCTTTTCGTACAAGTACGGTGCGTAGTTTACAGGCCAGTACAGAAATTATACTATTTGCTACGACGTGACAGTGATAGGCATGTCAACTCAGGTTTCTGACTACTAATGCAAGATGCCTCCTCTCATACATAAAAGGAACTAACTATAACTGAAACATAATCAACAACAAAATCTCAAAAGGATACAAAAGGAGGAAGTAGTATCAGTTCATCAGCAACCACAGAATCAGTATCCTTATGTAAGCAATCTCAATCTGAAACGAGGTTTGATTTATTTTATTTCTTGACACAGTCATCGAAGGCTATACAGCCCTTTTCTTCATACATGCCATAATAAAAATAAGAACGAAACACTGATATCTATAGCAACTCTTTGCAATGTCACCATAGCAGAAGCGGTTGTTAAGTCAACAGCTGCTACTGTTTCCCACATCACTCTCTCTATTTCCTTTCCTCCCATGCAGGTCACAGACACGGAGCCACTGCGGTGGCCACATAATCACTCTCTCCGTTTCCTGCTCGTGTCCGGCAAGCCATCGCATCCACACATCTCTGCTAAATTAGCTATCTACAACAGAAGCGATGCAGGAAGCATGCTGTAAGCCAAATCACCATTATTTTGCAAGCAAAAACACACCACGTCCTTGAAGTAAGATTGCACGAACTCACCACGAGTGCTCGACCATGTGATGCGTCTGGCACTCGAGTAGCTTGCACCAACCTGTTCTAGGGAGTGGGGGATCTACCGTTGCTGCTGCTGTTGCTTCATGGATGTGACTCTGCCAATGATAGCTCCGATGTTCTTGTTCAAAGCGCCAAGGCCATTCACAAGCCGGTCAAGCTTGTTGTCCACGCCCTCAATCATCTGCAGCTGCCTCTGCCGTGCATCATCGCCTGTAAGACCAGTGCGCTCCATCCGCTCCATGTGCTGCCGCAGGAGCTCCATGGTCAACTCTGCACGGATGTTGAGGGCTTCTTCCCGCTTCTCGGAGGCTTCAAGCCGCATGGTGATGAGCTGCTGCATTTCCCGGAGAATGACGGAGCTCGACGAGTGGCGATTGTGGTGCTGCTGGCTGCCTTCGCCGTCCGCCTGCACTTGCACGAGTTCATCTGCATGGCCCGGAGCCTCAGACTCGTCCTCGGAGCCGGAAGAGACCTCAATCTCAGGCATGCGCGAGGAGTTGTCCGCGGCAACTTCGAGCCACACGTCATAGAACTTGGGCTTCAGAAGCTCCCGCACCGCTTTGCCGGAGTACGCATCCTGCGTCTCGTGCTGGGCGCGCTTCTCCAGCCTGAGCTTGTACTTGGTGCACTCGCGACGCACCTTCCAGTACTTGCTCTCACACTGGTTCTTGGTGAACTCGCGCCCGAACTTCTCCTGCATGGTCTTGATGATCGGGTCCCACTTCTTCTGGTTCTTCACCTTGCCGCGGCTCTCGATGTAGAGGCGTCGATGCACGTCGTCGTATGTCTCGAACAAGTACTTCACCATCTCCTCTGTCCAGGGGACGGCGGTTTCAATCTCCTTGCGCTTCCGCTTCCTCCCGCCCTTCCTCTCGTCCTCGGAGCTGTCCCCGTCGTTGTGC
Source organism: Bryoerythrophyllum caledonicum (assembly GCA_963971425.1). Taxonomy (NCBI): domain Eukaryota; kingdom Viridiplantae; phylum Streptophyta; class Bryopsida; order Pottiales; family Pottiaceae; genus Bryoerythrophyllum; species Bryoerythrophyllum caledonicum. The sequence goes on along the minus strand of OZ020519.1, from coordinate 25,593,248 downwards.
TTCCGCTCCTTGTCCTTCCTGTGCTTGCCCTTGGCAAGATGCTGCATGTCCTCCACGACCTTCATGTCCTTCCACGCCTCCCCCTCCGGCCAACTCAGGCCCGCGTCTAGTGAGAACTCCATGTCGCCGCTCTCGTCGAACCCCAGCGACACACCATCTTTCGGTATCCTTCGCTCCTTCTTCTTTCCCCCCTTCAGCTCCACCTCGAGAAACATCACCGGCGCGGCGCTGAAGCCCCCACTCCACGCGCCATAGCCGCCGCTATCTAACACACCAGGCGAAAAGAGAGCCAAATGCTCGCCAGTATTCGGCTGCATTCCCCGCACCCACCCGCACCAACCCCGCCCCCTTCTGACGAACGCTTCAGAGGCTCTCCTCGACGAAACCACTACTTTTTCCCTGCACAGCACCAGCCACCAAAACAGTAAGCGCTCCCAAACTAAATATAACAATTTCCCAAACAATCTGAAGACCTGTAAACACAGGAGCTTCCTCTCCAAACAATTCCAAGAAAAACAGAGACTCTCTAACAGATTCTAAGCTTCCACTCCAAACCTATGCTTCCTACAATCCTCACAAAATACTCTCGATCCACAATTCACGGTACAAAGAGAAAAACACATAAATTAAAACCTACTCCTAAGCAACTTCCCGGACACCTTCCTCCAACACCACGTGGAATGTCAAGTATTGCACACTTTCAACTCCATCATGTGCTCTGAAACAACTACGTTGAAAAACAAGCGGCTGAGATCTGTGAATCAAGCGCACACGTTTCTCTTCATCAACACAGACGATCACTTCAGAGTGAAAACTAAAGATTGAGAGCCTATGTTCGCCGCCAAAATCAGTCCGCGGTAGTGCACAAACCTTACACAGCTTGAAATCTCTCCATTCACCTGCACAATTCGCAGGCGAATCTCGCTACGAAATCCGCGTACGATGCGCACAATCGCACGTAAACTTAAAACTATTTCCCTCAACCAAAACAAACGCAGCGTCCTCGTGGAAGCGAATTCCCCGAAACAGAGAAAACCAACGAGAGAAATCTAACCTGTCGAGATGCGAGCGCGCGTGCGTCCTCCCTGCACCAGCTGCTTCACCGCCGCGGCCGCCTGAGAGCCCGGTCAAGGGAGAGAGGCGCGTGGCCTAGCACACCATAACCTGACACCCGTCCACAATCGAAGCTCTGAAGGAAGGAGGAACTAGAGATTCTGGAAGCTGGAGAGGGAGAGGCGCATTCTATGAAGGAGAGATTGAAAGCACCTCGCGGGGCCTGTTGCGACCGTGGCGGTGGCGGGCCCCCTCTATTTGTGGAGGGCCCCCCGCTAGATGTGGGGGATCCACTCCAAGGAGCTTTTTCACGCGGAAGTAGGAAGCGTGGGGCCCTCCGAAGCTTTATATTTTAACCCCGAAAGGCGCCCAGGGCGAATTGACCCCCTCGTTGGTACTTACCCGAGGTGGGCCCCGTCTTGATTGCACGGGGTCGTTTTTCTGGCCCTCTTATTTTGGGGGGTCTAGAGGCTTTTTTTGGAAAATTTTGGATAAATTTGAGGCCCACGGCCATTGTTTACCCCATTACCTCCTTCCTTGCTAAAATTAGGTCCCCATCCAAAAAAAATAGAGGTCATGTTTGGCCCCACCACCTCGTGGCCCCCTCGGGTAAGTAACAACCAAGGGGTCAATTCGCCCTAGGCCCCGAAAGGCCCATGGCTTTTTTGAGGTGATTTGACATGATATCCCCATGCTCGGACTTACCACATGGGGCCACAAGGTGGTGGGGCCAAACCCGGCCCCTATTTTGTTTTTGGATGGCGGCCTATTTATAAAATTAGAGGATTTCATAAGATTAACGATGGCCGTAGGCTCCAAATTTGTCCCAGAAAAATCCAAAAAAGCCTCTGGACCCTCCAAAATAAGAGGGCCAGAAAAATTACCCCATGCAATTAAGATGGGGCCCACCTCAGGTTAGTCCGAGCGTAGGGGATATCATGTCCGTGCCTTTTGGAGGCCCAGGGCAAATTGACCCCTCCTTGGTACTTACCTGAGGGGTGGTGGGGCCAAACCTGGCCCCTATTTTGTTTTTGGACGGGGCCCTATTTAGAGCAAAAGAGGGTCCTGAAGGGTAAACAATGACCGTAGGCCCCAAATTTGTAAAAAAAATTCCAAAAAAAGCCTTTGGACCCCCAAAAATAAGAGGGCCAGAAAAATGACCCCATGCAATTAAGACAGGGCCCACCTTGGGTAAGTATCAACGAGGGGGTCAATTTGCCCTAGGTGATTTGGAGGCCTTGACAGTAAACCTTGCCCTCACATTTATTAGCAGCGGGCCCTCCTCCCAGCCCTGTTTCTTAATTTAGAGGGCTTGCGACACATATATAGAAATTTTGAGTTTGTTTTTGGAACCAAAGACCCCAAATCCTATATATTTTTATATTTTTAAAGTTTTAAAGTTTAAATTTTTTTATCAACAATCTAGAAATAGGGGTTTTTTGTCGCACCAATGGGTGCTCGCTTGGGGGCCCAATTGTCATCAATACGAGGGCGAGGTTTATCATCACGGTTTTAGAGGACTCTCTACTCCGTTGACTATGATTTGCCAAGATGAACTTCTTGAGAATGTAACCGAAGGATCTTCTTCTAAACTTTTATGATATGATGTGGTTAAAATTTTGTGAATTTTGACTGTACGGATTGAAAGATAATTGGTATCAAGGTGGAATTTTTTGTACCATGTAGGTATTGTACTGTGGCCTTTAGGGATTAACATTGGATTTTAGTGGAGGTTAACCCTTTAATACCTAAGTGGACCATGGAGGACTAGGAGAATCTACAAGGGTAATAGATTCTATGCAACATCATTTACGCGGCGGGTACATTTCATCACAACTTCACTTCACGGAAATCACCGTAGTTCGTCAATTGGAGATCATAAAGATGGGTTGGAAAGCTCTCTCGGAGCTCCAAGTGCAATATGAGTATCCCTACGACAACGTGCAATTGTGGAGAACGCTACAACATCAAAAGCACAAAAAATGACTCTGCTAAGGCCTTGTAGGTGTTAAAAAGGTTGCAGACAGTTGAATTTTCCTTGGCAGTTATAATAGGCTCTCATTAAAATTATCTTGTAGAGCTCGTTTAGACGAAGAAAACGCAACTAAATGATGCATCAGTTGGAAGATTACGAGCAACTAAAGGTTTCAAGTTTCTTCCCAAGATGTGTTGGTGAGCGTCTGTGAAATTTTTGAATTTCCTAGATTTCATAATCTACAAATTTTATTGGTTGTTGAGATTGATTTCATTGATTTCAGAAATTCTAGATTTGTAGATTTGGAATTCAGGATTTTAGTAGATTCTGAAATCTTGAAATTTGATAGTTTCTGAAATGTTTCCAAATTTGGTGGAAATACCGGAGTTCAAGTTTATGAGATTTACAAAATCTCTGGTTTGGAACTTTGCCTACATATGTCATGTATAACTAGGTGGGGGGAAGAATTTAAGGGGGGTCCTGTGTATCGGGGAGGATTTGGTTGTTTTCGATTTTGCGTTTATGTATAATGCAAAGTCCATAAATAAATGACTCAATGAAAGTCACTGAGAAATCCCTCAATGATGTGAGATGAAAACAATTACAATTTTGGGTGAAATACCTTATATAGAGGTTGTTTGACATAAAGAATTATGAACTTCATTATGGAGCCTTAACTATTTAAGGACGATGGTCGAATCTAGTGGCTGCAAGAATCAACAATTGATGTAGATTTGGTTAGCCTAATCTACGACCATCATAGATTCTTGCAACGACGAGATTCAACCATCATCCTTTAAGGGTTAAAATTTATATGGAGATTCCTTGATAAGGTGTTCAAGAACACATCGTTGAATGCGGTGAATGAATACCGTTTTTCCATAGTCATGGCTATATGTGAGAAGAACATAGTATCATGTATATTTCCAAAATGCATGCAATGGACTTAATCCAATAATAGAAAAGACATCATACAACCAGTCATTCAATGATGTGTTTGATATATAATTTGATTGAATATAATATTAGACTTTGTACATTCCTTATTTATATGGATAGATTTCAAAATTACTAAGTAAACCCCTCTTGTTGGCAAAATTCTAATGTAGTTATTGTGACACAATGAACAATAACATGAAGAAATTTTGAACTACTCATCTAGGGAAAAGCCTAAATTAGAACCAACTAAGATGGTTCTCTTTACTTCTTCCAGAGGACACTACTACCCCATGTCCATTCAACATCTGAACTTCAAAGCCCACCCAACATTCCTGTCGAACATAGGGTGTAGCATCCATTGAATGAACTTCAGATGATACTATTCATTATGTTAAGAGACGTGAAGCAAACAAACCAGATGAACAACAAGAATGAACTGTCGCTGTGAACACAGACCTTGGTTTATTTATCTCAAGGCATTAATGCCTCGGGATTAACGGTAGGTTCAGTTAGTTGTGAGTTAACTGCTGGTAGCTGGTGGTTAATGCCTCGGGATTAACGGTAGTTGATGGTTAATGCCTCGGGATTAACGGCAGCTGGTGGTTAACTACGTGTTAACTAGAAGGTCTACCTAATCGGGGTAGGTGAGCTGAATGCTCCTGATTAAGAACCCCGGAGTGAATGGATGTACATTCATCTTATTTTAACACTCCTCCTCGAACGATGATCTTCCTCATTTTAAAAACTTCAAAAATATGAAGAAAAAAGAGTAAAGTCATCGTTCGGAATCTAATTCACTCAGGGTTCTCATGCCTGCTGCTGTGGTTAACTTCCGGTGTTGGGGAGCGGGTAATGCTTTTGTCAGAACGTCGGCAATGTTGTCGGCCGTTGGGATCTTCTTGACCTGAATCTGATTAGTTTCTATGAGGTCTAGTGTGTAACCAAAGATGTGGGGGCTGATGTGTTTGACACGGTCAGCCTTGATGAATCCCGAAGACACTTGCTCGATATACGTTGCGTGGTCTTCGAATATGATGGTTGCGTTGTTTCTAGATGGGAGTCCGCTCATATGAAGAATAGCTTCTTGCATGGAGCGCAACCATACTGCCTCGCGTGATGCTTCGTGGAAGGCAAGCAGCTCGGCGTGGTTGGTGGAGGTGGCGGTGACCGTTTGCTTGGTTGATCGCCATGATATCGGTGCACCATTCTTGATGAAGATATAACCAGTCTGGGACTTGCCGGACGAGGGATCGGTCTTGAATCTAGAGTCAGCGTATCCGACTATGTCACTCAGTGCTTGTTTTCGGTAGTGAAGTCCAAGATCTTCTGTCCCGTGGAAGTATCGAAGGAGGTGCTTGATGCCTTGCCAATGTCGGGCCGTGGACTTCTGGCTGTGCCGTGCAAGTACACTGATTGCGAACGAGATGTCCGGCCTCGTGTTGGTGGCGAGGTATAGTAGGGCTTTGACGGCTGCTAGGTACTGGGATTTGTCGAGCTCCTCGTCGTTGTCTTCGGCTGGTCGAAATGGATCTTCTTCGGTGCGACTCTTGCCAATTATGGGGGCGGACAGCGCGTTGGCATTCTCCATGTTGAATGCACGTAGCATCTTCTTGACGTAGGTCTGTTGATGAAGAAGCAAGTTGCCCTCCTCAAAGTGTTTGATCAGTAGACCCAAGTAGTAGGATGTGCGACCTAATACTTTCATCTCAAATTTTTCGGTTAGTAATGTTTCTACATATTCACTTAACGTTGATGTCCCTATCGAGTTGAGATCATCAACGTATACTACGAGGATCACGAAACCAGTATCGTCTTTGAGGATGAATACACAGGGTAGGGCTGGGTGGATTGTGAATCCTCGGGTAAGTAGAAAGGACTTTAGGTGGTGATACCATGTACGACCAACTTGTTTCAAGCCATAAAGGGCCTTGTGGATTCTCAATCCAGCAAACTTCCCGGGTTGGGGAGAGGTATCACCTGGTAGGAAGTCTGGTGGAGGTTTAATGTGAATCTGGGTGTCTAGGTCACCGTATAGATATGCTGTAACGACGTCTAATAGACGGGTTTCGAGGGTTAGCTCGACTATTATGCTTAGAAGGTAACGAAAAGATATACTGTCCATTACGGGGGAGTAAGTTTGCTCAAAATCTATCCCTGGTTTCTGTGTGTACCCTTGGGCTACTAGCCTGACCTTAAATCTATGGACTTTACCGTGCTCATCTCGTTTGCGGGTAAATATCAGTTTGTGCCCTATGGGTTTGGTTGTGAGGTTGGTCACTAGGGGTCCAAAAACTTCACGTTTTCTAAGGGATTTGTATTCGTTTTGTAAGGCTTTCTCTCACTGTGGCCAATCTGGGCTACTCTTGGCCTGCTCTAGTATAGTTGGGTCCGTCTCGGGGTGGGTGAGGAATGATTGGAAATCATCCCACAAGATTTCTACCATCGGCTCTGATGGGTTGTAATGCATGTGCATGGTTGCACGTGCTCGGGGGGTCGGGTTCGTTTTTCGTTTCTTGGCTGGGGTCACTGGGATTGGGTTACCTGAACGAGGTACGAGACTTCTAATGATCCTAGGTCCTGAGTGGAATCCATTAGGGATGTTCTCGGCCAGGTTCTGTAGGTTGATTAATTTTCTACCTCAGTTTTAGCTAGAGCAGTCCGTGGGTCTGGGTTTAGGGTCAAGGTTTCTAAATCCTTGAAGTTCAGGGCTTTGTAGGTGGCTAGGTTTGGGGTGCCTGGGAATTTTTCTATAAACTTACAGTTCTGAAATCTAGCCTTGTAAATATCGTCACTCTTGGGGAGTTCGTATCGAATGATACTTGGGGAGTCATATCCAAGGTATATGGCTCTAATTCTGTGGAGTGTTAAGGTCTTTTGTTTCGGGTCAGAAACGAGACCCATATTTTGCAGCCAAAGGTGCGTAAGTGGGCGATATGAGGTGTTCTATCAGATGCTAGTTCAAGCGGGCTTTGGGTTTGTGGAAGTGTTGGTATGAGCCTAAGTAATACAGCGGCGTGTAAAACAGCATGACCCCACAAGGTGGGCGATAGGTTTGCATGAAATAAAAAGGGTCTAACTATGAGCTGAATCTTCTTGATATAGGCTTCTGCTAGACCGTTCTGGGCGTGTTCATACGGAACCGAGTAAGTTAATTCTATCCCGGACGCTACACAGAAATCTTCGAAGGCTTGGGATTTGAATTCTAAAGCGTTATCCATTCTAAGATAACAAATCTGATTGTCAGGGAAGTGGTTCCGGAATCTAATAAGCATTGCTAAGGTTTTTAGTGAAGACTATATTTCGGGTTGTAAGCAATGAAACCTCAACATGTCTCCCAGATGCATCAACAAGCACAAAGAAGTATTTAAACTGACCAGATTGGGGTGTGATGGGGCCGCACCAATCGCCATGGAGGTGGTGTAAGGTGGCTGGCATCTCTGTTGGGAGCTTCCACCTCGATGGCTGTCTTATTAGCTTCCCTTGTATGCATGCGGTGTACTTATCCACGCGCTCTGCATCGTTGGTGCACATGTCGTGGCCTGTGAGTTGACTTACATCTTCCTTATCATCGTCGTTCTTGGATGGCCTAGCCGGCGGTGCCACAAGTTGGCCTTGCTGCTGGTGGCTAGGATCGATGATATCATGCCCCTTGGGGGTAGGCGCTGATGACATGCTCCAAGGCATCCATCGGCCTCTTCCTTACCTTTGCAAGGGGGGCTCAACTTACTTGATAGCAAGCTCGTATAGGCCGTTGGCTCCCGCGTGTGCGGTGGCGAGGATCGTCAGTCCTCGCCTGAGCACTAGCACCTCTTCATCGTCCTCATGCGTAGTGGAGACGTGGATATTGTTGGCCCGTAAGTCACGATAGCTGATAAGGCTACGTGGGGCGTCTGGGGCATATATGGGCCGCGCATAGGTGAGGGGGCTCCCCCGGGCAAAACAATCGATGCCCGGCCCTCACGGAACTTGAAGTTCCTTGTGCCTGCAATTGTGTCTATGTCACAACTTTGCCACGGTTCGTTTTGAGTTTTGAACTCGAAGTACAACGGGTCTTATAAAATGGTGTGAGTAGAGGCGATGTCTAGCAAGGCAATTTTGGCTGTGCTGACTGGCGCTACTTGCTAGACCATATAGTTTTCTGGGTCTAGCTCACTGAGTGTGAGGGAGGGTGCATCGAGGGTGTGTGTTTCTCTCTTGCCCTCCTTCAGTGACTGCAACTCTTTATACATCTCACAGACATACTAGGAGGCATGACATTCCTTGGCGTAATGATCGAGGCGACCACATTTATGACACATGCCTTTGACTGTCCTAGTGGATGACTGAAAAGATGTTTTGTTTTTGGGTTTATACGCATACCTCGGGTTTCGGAGATTCCGATTCCACTCTTGCTTCGGCTTCCAACTGCCCTTCGCTTTTCGGCGTGGTACATCAGAAATGTGTGACTCCCGACTGCCGTTGCCTTGTCTTGGCTTGGAGTTGTGTGTTTTCGCCGGATTCAAGGTCTGCGGTTGACGCTGTACTTCGCTTGTATGGATCTCCTTGGCTCGACGCGATTCGGCGTTCTTCAGCAGCAGTTGCTGTTGCTTCTCAGCCAAGAGCAGGTAAGACATGAGTTCGGCATGCGTCGTGAATCTCATGTTGCGGTATTGGTGGGCTAGGATCGCGCATGCAGGTGGAAACGTTGACAGCGTTTTGTCAATCAGCTCGGTGTCTGCTACTCTGTCGCCGCAATGTCGGAGTTGTGCAACGATTCTGTGGAGCTCCGAGTTGAATGCAAGAAGGTTTGGGAAGTCCATGACACGAAGAGCGATCCACTCGCTACGGGCTTGAGGTAAAAATATGGTCTTCTCATGTTTGAATCAGACCTCCAACGCTGCCCACAGTGCGGCGGGGTTTGCTACCTGGATATACTGCTGTCGAAGTAAAGGATCAAGGTGACATTGGAGGAGAAGAAGGGTCTGCCATTTGTACGTAGCTGGAATCTCCTCCGCGGGTTCTGGGTTTAACGTGATGTCTAGCTCCTCAGCGCATAAGTATGTCCGCATGTCTATGTTCCAACCTAAGTAGTTCGATCCATCGGGTTCTAAAGGTTCAAAGATGAGAGGCTGTATGCGGCTATCGCGGAGTGGGTGATGTGCCGCCATAGCTATAACCTCTATGGTTTCTACAACAGGTTCAACTTCCGATGTCTCTGTCTTTAAAGTTGGCTGCCTCTAAAAAAAAAAAAAAACTTCATGTATGTCTACACAAGCGGAGGATGATGAAGAGATCAAGAGAGAGAAAAAATAAATCTAGAGGACATGAGCGAAAGTGTTGATAACGTGTTAAGAGACATGAAGCAAACAAACCAAATGAACAACAAGAATGAACTGTCCCTGTGAACACTGACCTTGGTTTATTTGTCTCGAGGCATTAATGCCTCGGGATTAACGGTAGGTTCAGTTAGTTGTGAGTTAATTACTGGTAGTTGGTGGTTAATGCCTCGCGATTAACGATAGCTGATGGTTAATGCCTCGGGATTAACGGTAGCTGGTGGTTAACTGCGTGTTAACTAGAAGGTCTACCTAATCCAGGTAGGTGAGCTGAATGCTCCTGATTAAGAACCCCGGAGTGAAATGGATGAACATTCATCCTATTTTAACACATTACATTTGTCCGCCGAACACAACTATCCGCTGAAGAGCGTCAACCAATCTATTGAAGCCCCATTGATATAGACTTAAGGATAGATCCTTCATACCTAGCTTTACAAGGGTGGATCTTCCTAATATAAAATTACCTTGAAAAAGACATAAGTCACTCGATAAACCACGAGACTCAAAAGGTACGAAATGAGTGAATTGTAGACTATGACATCTCAAACTTATTATAAGATCTCCCGATAGTACATTATTGTGATATCTCTAGATACTATTGCATTGGAAAAAAAACTAAAAAATCTTGATGCCGCTGATTGGAAGGTCATGTGCAGCTTGGACGATGTTCATAGACATTTGCAAGATGCCTCATGGGTCGACATCATTTGCTTCATTCAAGTTCTCTATTGCCACCTCCTTACTTGCCCATGGAATAGTCCTAGACTCACGTCTACAATTTTTGACCAAGTTGCAAAGAAGACACTATCCATACATGAGTGGAATTCTAGTACGTTATGATAGATCACATTTTGAATGGATTCTAGGCTCTTTTCACTAGGAGCAACCCTGTTGCCCCTCACTTATTATTTCAAGCATTTTAGAAGTTGGTGAAGTCAATCGGGCCACAAAAAACAAGAAAAGCACCTTTCAACATTCTCTTTGGTGAAAGGCGGTACTTTTTGAGTGAGGAGCAACCGGGTTGCTTGTAGTGTTTCTTGTAGTGTTTGGAGTTATGGGGCAACTCCCATTTATCGCATGAGTAGAGAAAAATTAATATTACAAAGCAGTGATATTACAATGTGCCAATATAAGGAAGATCATAGCAAAATATATTCATTAGTGTAGTTTGGCTCTGAAACTCTACACCATGTATGTTGTCTGATGGAGCATTACAGTATAGAGGGTATGTCAATAAACAAACGCACATCACAACCATATGGGGCTTCATCTCCCAGATATGGTCCTTAAAAGTCCAAGTTGGGCTCCTCATGCCCACACCAGTTTCACAATAAAATCCGATGGGGTTCCTAACCAAACCATTTGGTTACCCTCTTCTCATTTTCCTTTTTAACCATATTATTACCACTGATGTTCCCATTCTATTCCCGATGAGTTCCTATGTTGTTCCCCAGAGTTCCCCAACATTCCCAACCATTCCCAATGCGTTCCCCATGTTCCCAAAGAGTTCCCAATGCGTTTACACTTGGAACTAATTTATACTTTTAAAATTTTATCCAAATTTACCTTTTGTTTAGTGGGGCCACCACCAATCGTTGAAGGTTGGGATTGTCATGTGAGAGGCAGCGTTATGGACGTGAGGCGGTCCGTCTGCATGCGCATCAGCTCCGCCACAGCGGGCGACTCCCCGACCACCACGGCGTACCCGTCCTGCAGCGACGCCTCGAGAGCCTTGGGGACGAAGTGCCACACGAGCACACCGGCCGCGGGGCCGCCGTCTTGGGCCGAGGCGTAGATCGCGTCGAACAGATCCGTCATGGCGGCAAGGCGCACGCTCTCGGTGTACCCGGGGGTGCGGTCGGAGCGGCCGAACTCCGTGAACAGGACGGGCTTGCCCAGCTTGTACTCGGCGTCGTCGATGTGGGTCTGGATCCACGCGCGCATGAAGGCACTCTTGCCTTCCTCTGTTTGGTCGGTGATCCTGCACAGGTGATTATGATTGCAATTAGACCTTATGCAGCTTCCATGTTGCTAGATTAGGATGGTTAGTAAGCTTACATGTTGCTAGATTACTGATAGGGCGGTGAGTAATCCAGCACACACATATGGTTGACTATGATCATAATTTGACCTCCTCCTGCTGCACCTCATATGCATCTTGCTATCTAAGGGTGTGGTTGGATCCATATGTACCAGTTATCAGGATACGAGTGCACGGTGGTGAAGTCGATTCCGGAGGGTTGGCTATTGAGAATGAAGTCGGTGCCGTAGCGAGCGGTGTACGCCGCAGGGTTGGCGCTCTCACCAACCGAGTTGGGCACCACGGACGAGCTGTAGAAGCCTTCCAGGCCTACTTCCAGCAAGTGGTTCGCGTCCAGAGACTTCACGAAAGATGCCATCTCTCGGATCCATTCCTGTAGGTCCTGTCTAGGTTTAGAATCTCATAAGCAAGTGGTGGTACTCTCAAGTCTCTAGATTATGGACAAGGCCGATGATGTGAGAGTAGCCTGCCATCGAGATTATGGACTAGGTGATCATGTGCATTTAGCAGCCCAGATTATGGACTCGTAGGGTATGTCCAACCAAGATTATAGACTATAGAGGTTATGTGGAAGCAGTCTAAATTATGGAGTAGTAGGTATTGTGAAAGCATTCCAGCAGTGGTGACGAGGTTTAATATGTTCACTTCAAGGTATCAATTATGAACTAGGTACTGATTATGGCTGGACTGTGTACTGTGCAAGCAAGATTCAGGACTCCAGAGGTATTGTAGAAGCAATCCAGATTATGGAGTATCGGTAATGTGCAAGCATCTAGGTGGTCTGCAACCAAGATCAACGACACTGGAGGTAATTTGGAAGCAAGCAGCCCCTGATTACGAGCATGTAACCCACCTGCAAGACGTATCCACTTGCATCCGACTCACAGTGAGGCTCGTTTATGAGCTCCCATGCCAAAATCGCAGGCTCATCCCGGTAAGCCACTCCAGTGAACGTATTAGCCCTCGTCACCACGGCCTGCAAACGAATCACAAATTGTCAAAAGAGAGAAGGGATAACGCAATTGGTAACCTCCGAGATAATTGATTATACCTTAATATGGTTCTGGTACCATTGACGCATGGTGCCATCAGTGTAGAAGTCGTCTGCATCGGCATTCACATTTCCAGCCAATTCTCTGGCCCAAGCAGCATATTGCGCCCTTCCACCGAAGTCATCCCAGTTGTTCACAAAACTAAGAATCAAACGCATGCCATTCTTCCTCGCCTCCGCCACAGCAAAATCCAATCCCTGTTATCCAACTTGTATTATGATGTGTCTAAAAAAAAAAGTTTCAATTGCCAATATGAACAAAAGTTAGAGTCTGGAGATAGACCTGAAACACTGCTTCTGAGTAGACACCAGGGTGTGTTTGGAGGCAATTTTGGCCGCTTCCATCTGCAAACGCCCACGCTCGGACCACCGTGGCGCCAACTCTAGCTGATGCTTCCAAAACCTTCAGGAAAGCCCACATCTGAAATATTCAATCAATAAAAGTGCCAATGGTTTACCAGTACTTGTAATAACAAATATTATAGCCATGATGGTACCTCGGTGACAAGCGGCCTGAGCTCCGGGATTGCGCCCTGAGTCATGAGATAGTAAAGGTTGACGCCGTTCACAAAGAGTGGCTTTCCATCCACCACGAAGTGATGGCCTTGTGTCTGCACAAAGGAGCTGGGTGGTGATATGCCCATGGCTTGCACTGAGACCATGTCCGAGGCATTGCTCGAGTTGATCGAAGCAATGACGAAGGTAAGTACAGTAAGAATTTCTAAGTTGTGCGAAGCTGGCATATCAACTTGATCTATATACAGACTCCTCCTGCATAAAAATCTGTACTCGTAGGCTCATGGACTCAACTGTTCTAGATCTACCTTGTGCATGAGATTCTCCAAGCGAACAACACAAGTTCAAATCTGTTGCTCAAGAGGACTTCTGAAACGTATACTACTTCCTGGTCAATGAAGATGCATGTCAACAGTACTCTCAAAATCTATCTCATATTTTGATTCTGGAACCAAAACACAGTCTTTAACGCTGAGATGTGAAGTGCAACTCGAATCTAAAAATTTGCATAATACGACCTGTTCGATGAAGACGCAGCAGTTAGACATGAATTCTACAAGCAAATCAAAACTGCAACCGGCAAGGAGAAATCAGTTTATAAAAAAGATTCAGTTATAGGAGGATCATGCACTTGACGTGAGAGTACTTAAAATATGTCGCCGCTCATCATCACATCCGTAGCATATCCGTAGGTACAGATTATGACCAGAGGTTGAGATTCTTTCATGTATGTGCCATGCCTCACCAGCTTCTGAAGCTGATTCGAAGAATGCATTCCTTGGAATGTATACACAATTTCGAGCGTGTGTTCATGATGAGTATCCAACTGTCAAGCACACACAACATTCTGGTGCAATTCATGAGCAAGATGTCATGCACTTTGTACTCTAAAACCAAGGTGAATTTTGACGAGGTGAACATTTCCTTGTGATGAATAGTACTCTCTACCAGGATAAGATTCAAGCATGAGCGAAAAGTGGTGACAAGTCATGAATTTGTCAAAGTTACATAAGTCAATGTTGTCATCACAGAACCTGAAAAGAAACGCCTCAGATGATGGAAAACAACAAAATACGATGTCGCTTCTAAACCTGGAGAATCTACTCCTTGAGCCAAGGCGTCATGTGCTGTTCCCAACCAACAAGCTCATCTTTGTCGAACCAAAGCCCTGCAATTCCCAAACAAAACCATAAAACTCCAGGAAAAGCAGGGATTCAAACATAGAGTTCAACTGGGGTAGGCATTTAGTATTAAAACACTATTCAATTTCAAGCAGTTGTAGGAGATTAGTTGGAATAACAACTAACAGTAATATTTTTGTGGACAAGTAAAGAAAGTGGTGTTGGTGAATTTGATCCAGGCTGAAGAAGGAAGAAGAAGTGTACCGATTTCGCGGAGGCCATTCTCGGCGCTGTCGCTTCCGTGGACGACGTTGCGTCCGACCTCGATTCCGAAGTCACCGCGGATGGTGCCCGGCTCCGCGTTCAAGGGGTTGGTCACGCCGATCAACTTGCGTGCGGATGCCACCACTCCGGGCCCTTCCAACGCCTGAGAAAATCCATCGCACAACCAACACGTTGTGAGCACAATGATGTCGATGTTTCAAGGTGTCTCTACCTCGAAACCCTAATGCACACATCAAGAGATATCATGCAGATGTGTAAAGGTTTAGACCACGCATGTTACTTGCAAACACATGCTACGAGTACAGTATCATCGAGAGAAACATCACGTAGATGTTTGAGGTTTAGACGTTTGCATTCACCCTGAAGGGTTTGTCACTTACGATGCAGACGACGGGGCCGGAAATGATGTAGTTCACAAGCTTTCCATAGAACGGCTTCTCCTTCAACTCGCCGTAGTGCTCCTGCAAACCACCAACCAAAGAAGTAGCCCACGTCAAGGTTTCCTCCTCAACAATGGCCACACATTCACAGAAAACTCAACAAGAAGTTTCCTTACCTCAGCAAGGGACTTCGGCGTCTGGAACATCTTGAGCCCTACGATCTGGAACCCCTTCCGCTCAAACCTGGTGATAATCTCACCAACCTGCCAGAAACAAATCCGTCCTCAGTTGTACACCCTCAACCATGAACTCGGGAATCTCCTTTACATTGGCATAGTTTGCTAAAGTTTTCAATAGCTAGGGTTGAGGTTCTCTCTACATTCCGCATTGGAATACTCTCAAGCGATAGCTAGATGATGAGAGAGAGCGAGAGAGAGAGTTACAAGGCCACGCTGCACGCCGTCAGGCTTCACCATCACGTAGCTCCTCTCCGTCGCCTGCAGAAACACAGAGACACGCATCTCCGAACGTTCAGATAAGAAGAATAGAAAAAACCTCTCCTCTGCTGAATCCCAGATTGCAGAAAACCCCACAAACATAACGCTCTCACAAAGGATTCTCCAAACCAAAACCAAAAACCTAGCGATGCACATTCCAATGCCAACGAATTCCATGGCAACCAAACCAACAGATTGCGAAAATCCGAAAACCCAAACTCGTACTGCGGCGTTGATGCGAAGGGATGGAACGACAGGGCGGCGAAACGCAGCGCGCGCGCCGGCGGAGAGCTGGCAGCGCCCCGCGCTGAGGAACGAGGAGCCGCGCGCGAAGGAGAGTTTGCATTGCTGCGACGGAACTCCCACAGTCGACGCGGTTGCGGTTGCCATGGCTCCCAAGTCCTCGCTCCAGGATGTCGCTCTCTCGCTGCAAAAACACGGTGTGCTCTCATCTGGTACTGATGGGATGACGATAACGATGATGAGGAGAAGGATGAGGAGCCTTCGCAGCACCATCCAGATGCCGGGAAGATGCCAATTCTGTTGTCGCGAATTCCATCCAGGTTTGTCGAGCCTGGAGCCGCTGCCTCATCCCCTCCGCTTCCTATCTCTCTACCATCATGTGTGTGTGTGTTGCGAGGTCGGAGCTTCTTCAATCGGCGGCGAAGGAGAGGTTCTTAGAATCAGCGCCGGACTTGCCGCAGAATCTGCGTTTTTTAGCTTGAAATGGGTGCGAAAAGTTCTATTCTAGTGTTGTTGCAAAGGAGTGGACGAGTTTGTCAAAGCCTGACTCGTGTCCAACTGATATTGATAGGATTTCCAGGAATTCTGCGCGTTTTGATCGCAAACCATCGATCATTTATACCTTGAGATCAGGAAAGTGTCTTGGAAGAAGAGATGATTGTGTTCCATTGTTTGAAAAGTCGACACATGAAGACAGATTCGAAATGGAACCGAAACCTTGCGGGAAAAGAATACAGTTCACCGACTGATTGAGATTGAAATTGTAAGATGTTAAGCGAGGACAGGTGAAGAAGTATTGTATTGATAACATTACAAAAAGCTTGATTACAAATTCACAGTGGAGAGAGAAATATTGCACGTGAAGAGAGACAGAGATCATGTCAAGCGTTCTCAAGTTTGATAGTTGATTTCAACCCTAAACCGAAAAGTCAATACTTTAATCTAGCAGCATTATCAACCAGGAAGATGTCTTGATCCTGTAATTTGTCATCCGCAACAAGATCCGCACGCTGTTGGTGCACCTGAAAAACCCAAAGTACAACAAAACCATCAAGAAGGTGCACATGTAAACCTAAAAAGCATGAAGGCAGGGATTTCGAGAATTGATGGAAGGCGAGAGAGGATTTCTAGACATTGATTGAAGGCAAGGGTTTACAGAATTTGTTTCAAGGCAAGGGTTGGCTTACTGTGATCAATGCCGCGGACGTTGTCTATGCCGCGAGGTCCTCGGCCATATCCTCCAGACGGACCGCCGCCGCCGCCGCCTCCTCCTCCAGGACCGCCTCCTCCGCCATAGCCCGATCCGGGGCGCTTGTCATTCGACCTCTTGCCGTAATTTTGATGTGCGTCCAACTGCAGCGACAAGCAGACACACGCCTCTTGAAAAACCATGTAAATTTCACGCAATAGGGGTTACATTCCGGAACGCTGATCAAACTAAACCCAAGTCCTCCCAATCCATGTAAAAACCTTTCAGAATTCATTGACATCATATAAGAGAGCTTGATTCCAGAACGAGATCCTGCGCTGACCGCAACACCGATAAACCATGTGAACTTTCTTCAAAATTCATTGACTATACGCATTAGGGTTTGCTTTCCGGAACGAAATCTGAGACTGATCATAGCAAAAAATCATAGCAACGTTGATGCCTTACAGAGAACATGGTCCTGAAAAAGGCTAACATCACGTTGATGAGCGCGAAGAACGTGTCGGGGATGATGCTCAGCCTCCATGGCGACCTCCTCGCTCGCACTTCGCCTGCTCCCAACCAACAAACCGACGATCAGAAATCGAAGAAACGCTCTCCATATCATGAAACCGGGAAACTACCAAACCCTAATTCATAAAAAAGCGATGCAGACGCACCTGATTGAACGTAACCCGCCATCGCTGCCTTCCACAACGAGAGTAAAGTCTGACCCGAACTCTCACATATCTGATTGCAGACCACCTTCTAGAAAAAGCTTCTCATCCAAACAGTAAAAAGCCTTCATCCGTCATGAGGAAGAGCGAGCCTATTTCGTCTTCTTCAAGTTTGGTGATGTGAGCCAGACAAGTGTGCAGCTCCTGATATGGCGATGGCGATGGCCAGCCCCTTCTCAATCTCGTCCGCCGTGGCTCTTCGGCAACAGGCTTTTCTTGTAAGCGCCACAACGTCTTGATTGATTGTTTGCATTAGCAATTTGAGGATCCTGCGCTTGATTTATGGAGTGGGTTTTGAGGATTCTGAGCTTGATTTTGGGGAGTGAGTATGCATTTGCAATTTGGGATCCTGAGCTTGTTTTGGACATGGATTCTTAAGGATTGAGGGATGTGAAGCTATGAGGTCGCCTATTTTCTCTCTGTTATCCGGTGTGGTTTTGTCGGCTCTCGTCTACGGTGCTGTTGATTGGGTAAGTGTGAGTGTGAGGCTGGAATGTTGAGGATTTTGGTGTTTTTTTTCGCGTCGATGGTATGTTTTTATTTGGGGTTTTGAATCGGAGAATGTATGTGAAAGATGAGAGTCCAAGCGGTGAATTGATAGCACAGTAGAATTCAATGAGGTTTATGCTACATGATCTTGAGGTGGAAACAGTGGAGGTGAAAATGTTTTTCTGGAGAGCATGAGATTCTGTATAGAACCATCAGGTTTTGATGAGCAGAGGGTAATGATTTACTTACACTTACCCAATCTTTTCAATACGTCTTGCTCGAGCTTTCTGTATCGTGTTTCATGGGAGTATTTGAAGCTAAGCTTATGGTTTCATGTTCATGATCTTAAAATTCAAGCTCTTGTATGTGACGAAGCTTATGAGATGATTGTAGTGTAACTTGCTTTTCAGTCTTTTTCTCTTGTGTATCATACGAAGCTGAAATGATGGTTTCTCATGTTCATGATCTCGAATCCAAGTCCTTGTGTGTGACAATGCTTTTTTGTGTCAATTGCACTTCATAAATTGCACTGTTTGTTGTGTTCAGAGAGGCGTATGGCAAAGGAGCGGTTGGGGTGGTGTCAAGAGGCAATCTACAATCACGCGAGCTGCGCTTCAAATTGACCTTGTACAATATTCTCTTCCATTTCCTTAAACTGAGAATGATGGCTATGGCTAAGGCAGCCAACCAAATTCTCCATTGCTTGCCTTTCATTTTATATGAGTCTTCTCTAATGTCTTCTAACGTAAGTGCCTATGCAGGTCCCATGTTTGGTAGACAACTATGCCTACTTGCTCCACGACACGGCTTCAGGAACTACCGGAATTGTTGATCCTTCCGCTTCTGGGCCTGTTATCAAGGCTTTGAAAGCGAAGGGCCTCACTTTGGATTACATCTTAAACACTCACCATCATTGGGACCACACAGGCGGAAACGCAGATCTGAAGAAAGAGTATAACGCCAAGGTTCTCACTTACCTCTCAAGTTCTATTGGTTGCTCATTGGATTCATGTATTGTGCAATGTTTCCCCATGTACTGTACATGAATTTTTCACTATGTTACTTGTACTAAACGTGCATGTTCACTATGTTATTTGTACTATCGATTGGAAGGAACTGACGAGGGGAGGGTGTGATGTAGAGTAGGTTGTAGGGCCAAGAGCAGATCAGGAACGTATTCCGGGCATTGACGTTGCACTTCGAGATGGTGAGACATGGATGTTTGGTGAGCAGCCCATGCGAGTCCTTGACACTCCTGGTCATACTCGAGGTATGTGTTCTATTCGGATGTTAAGCAGAAATACCATAAATTTTGACCTCTTTCTCATCGGCTCTAACTAGTTTAAGATATCTATACTCTCAAAGCAGGGAAAGGCATGGTTAAAGATTCATGGTACAACGTGACCTCTCCTTCATTCTCAAAGGCAGCTAAAACTACTTCTAACTTGAGAGACCACCCAGCTCTTCCATTGTTCTAAAAGAGCCGAAAGACAGGTATCTTATTGGAACTTTGGGTGACCTGTAGTCACCTCAAACATGACCTCTCTTGATTCTCAGGGGCAAGTATACTAGTTCTAACTTGAGCTTACAGACCACCAAGCTCTTCCATTGATCTAATAGCTATGAAGAGTGCGGAAAGAGTAGTATAAAAAATTTAAAATAAAGGATATCTTATTGAAACTTTTGGGTGATCTTACCTTCTGATGTGGTGCATGTCCTTTCTTTTTTTCTGGCAGGCCATGTCAGCTTCTACTTCGAAAAGAATAAATCCGTGTTCACTGGAGACACTCTCTTTTCAATAGGATGTGGCCGCTTGTTTGAAGGATCTCCTGAACAGGTAATTCATTTCAGTTGGAGTAACGTTGAGTTTCAGGCTTTGTGAGAGAATAGAAGATGAGAGACTGAATTCTTGAGGTAATTGATGAGATTATTCTAAGTTGTATGATCTTCTGGGATGTCTCCAGATGTGGATTTCTTTGTCGAAGTTGGCAGCGCTGCCAGATGACACATTAGTTTATTGTGGCCATGAATACACAATGGTGAGCTTTGTACTTTCTCTTTCTATTGGAATATGGAGGGAGAAAAAAATCAGGACTAGGAGAAAGGATAATTGGAACTCAGAGAATCATAATACCCTAAACTCGCAGATAATTCCCCTGATTTTCCTAGACGTTAAATCATTGTGCCTGCTAAATTGTCTGGGATGATTTTTGACACTTTTGTTTCCACTTTGATTGCAGTCAAATGCAAAGTTTGCATTGACAGTGGAGCCTCAGAATGCCGCTTTGCAATCACGAGCTCAACAAGTGAGGGAACTCCGCCAAAAGGGTCTGCCAACGGTGAGTTCAGAGCCTTTATTTGTAGCGTTACTCAAAAAATGAACATAATAATACCCTTTTCTTTTTATTTATGAATCATTACACTACACTTTCGTCACTCTTCATAGCTATTAGAACAATGGAAGAGCTTGGTGGTCTCTGCACTCAAGTTAGAACTAGCTTTAGCCATCTTTGAGAAAAGCAGTCATATTTGAGTTACTGGTAAAGCTACTCTCGAAGTGTCAATAAGATAACCCCCTCTTTCTTCACTCTTTATAGCTGGAAGATCTTAGTGGTCTCTTAGAACTAGTTTTAACCGTCTTTGAGATTGAAGGAGAGATCGTGTTGTATCATGAATCTTAGTCGCCTTTTCCTTTTTTGAGTTGTTTAGAGTTATTTAGGGCTGATACTAATAATCGAAAACTCTTGGTATGTTTGCCTCACTCAACAAACACCTCTATTTTCATCTTGTAGAATTGGTCTTCACATCTTTGACTGTATTTTCAGATACCAACCACAATTCAAGAGGAGAAGGAATTCAATCCTTTCCTGAGGCCATTTAGTGCTGAATTGAGGAGATCTCTCAAAGTGGCACCTACTGCAAGTGACATTGATGCCTTCGCAGCAGTTCGAGCAGCCAAAGACCGAGCATGAACTGGTATTTTTACTAGGCTTTGTCATTGTCAACACTCTCTATCAAGAAATAGTTCATGTATAGCATTATCTCTCTAGCTTTAAGCATTAGAAATTTATTGGATCGACGTGTGTAAATCTGTTACATGATGTCCAAAGTCTTGAGTGACCCACATTTTGTATTCTATGTCTTTTCTGAACTAGATCAGGTTACTTATTTAAAGATATGCGCATGTTTTTCTCTTGGTCTTTGCATGGGAATGTGTGCAATGTTTTGAACAGAAGTTACCTTTTTCAAAGTCTAGAATCATGGGACAATCTTGTTCACATCTTTAGAGAAAGGTCAAAGTTTCTCTCCTTTCTTCCAACTTAACCCCTAAAGTCGAAATCGACCAGAATGTGGTCGATCTGACTCTGGTCAGGCTCTCGGTTACTGAATTTAGATCGTATGAAGTTCAACTTTTGGAAGATTGTAGAGTTTTCCCATACCTTTAAAATGACACTATTCATGCTTCAAAATTCCTCATACTTTAGGAGATATTCACGGTCAAAGTTTGAAAACACTGTTAGGGCATGCTGAAATCTGCCCAAAACTGCGGTATATGCTCATTTATTCTCAAAATCTGCCCAAAATCAATTAGATCGCAGTAACTTCAAAAATTCACCAAAAATTGAGATTTTACTTTTTTTCGAATTTTGTTTTTTAACATGTAAAAGAGGTAGTAAAGCATGATCTCACCGTTTGGATTTTCAATCCAATAATTTTTTACATGCCTTTTCAATTGTTGAAAATGGGCATTTGTATTTGTATTTCAGCATACCTCCATGTGAAAAATTAAGCATTTCTTTAGGTTTTGTAGGTCCTATGAGTGTGAAAATTATATGGACATATTCCTTACTCACATAGGAACAAGAATTTGAAGAGCATCATGTCAAATTTCCTTTCGAAAATGGTTTTTTTGGCCCCCAAAACATTAGTTTTCCATTCTACAACAAGGAAAAAATCTTTTTTTTCAACTTTGAACATTACGATCTCACAAATGGTGAGGAATTTGAATCTAAGATTCGGTATGCATGTACATGTACAAGTTAGGTACTAGATCTTACGGTTACATACTCGAAAATTTGTCAAAAGTTAAAAAATTTCACCTTGCATTGAAAGAGGGCAGTTTTGAGGGTTTTTGGTAGTTTTGAGGGCTTTCGACTTTAGGGGTTAACCTTTATACCTTGAGTTGATTGTTGACCTGACCCAAATGATATCATTCATAGATGAGAAATTGGATTGAATGATTTAAAACTAAGACATGATCCAAATCCTGTGATGTAGGATGTTTTCATTTATGCAGCTTTGAAAGGAGGAATTATGGGTAGCATGTACTATTTAGGTCCTAGTGACATATTTATATCCAATAGCCTTGACAAATGTTTAATTCATGCAAGTCTATGGGGTTGTTTCACTCCCTCTCTCTTTGTTTATGTGCCATGTGATACTATTGGATTGGCTACATTATTTAGGTTAAAACATATATAGTAATATGAAATTTGGGATTGATGCACGGTCACAATCTCCTTCCTAAAGGTTAAAAAATCTTCAATTCAAAGGTGTATATCTTACAAAGGAAAATACATAACCATATACATGGTCTCCATGGATTGTTGAAGAATCAACCTTCAACTATAATGAATAATAACATATATAGTAATATGAAATATTATATTTAGTGAAAAAATTCATTATTTCACTAAATATTATTGGATTTTTTTTTTCAATTTTCGGAGATGAGATCACGTGTTTTGGTCACAAAAATCACCAAAATGATTTGTGAAAATTTGAATTTAATGTGATTTTTTGAAGGAAAAATTGAAGAAAACTCATATCAAATAGAAAACACCAAATGTTAAAAAAAATTGAAAATTTCACCAAACGTGTACATTATAGGGACAAAATTTGTGGTGTAAATGAAACTTCTGTGTTCAGCCAAAATTAGAAAATTGGTCAACCATGGTTGTAGGCCCAAAGTTCAAATTGCAATAACTTATTCAATTTTATGCATTTTTCAAAAAAAATAGTTGGAATGGAAACCATAATTTGTAAAATTCATTTTATTAGTCATAAGTTATTTGTTGGACTCAAAACCAAAAAATATCCTTTTAATGACTCGAATTCAGATTTAGAGCTAGAGGGAGAAGTTTCTAAAATTCACTGCATTGATATCTATGTTACAAGCTTTTTCTTCTTTAGACATAACATAATTTGAGGCAATTTTCATGGTCATCTAATACTTACAAATTCAATGAATTCTCCACAAAAAGAATTGGATGAAAATAATTGTTAGCACTTGTAAACATCCCCAAAATGTCATCCGAGAAGCCACTTTTTGGCTGCTCTTTCATTTAATCCTTTAATGCCGGGTTGGTTATGGCGCGACCATCAATCTGTGTGTGTAGTATTTGTTATGCTTCAAAATCTATGAAACTCGTAGATGATCGTCGCACCATAGCCAACTCGGCATTAAAGGATTAAGGATTAATTGACATTTCTTATTTGGAGGTCATTTCAGTAGCTTTGTAAATTTGAAAACAAATACACAAAAGTTACAGGTTTTAAATCTTAAACGGGAAAGTAATCAAGGTGGGCAAGGTACTGTAGAGTTAATAATACAATTGTAGAACTTGAATAGCAATATTGTACTACAATAAAGTGCAATTTTTTGAGGCGCCTAACAGTGAAGGAAAGTTCTTGGCAACACTCATTGTTTCTACTTAACCCTTTAAACGACAAGGAGACCATTTTTGGACGCCATAGAGAGCTTTGTTGTAAGATCACAAGATTACCGGGAGTAGTTTCAACCTTCTAGAAGACCAACCTTCTGTTAGGTTGGTCTTCTAGAAGCTTGGTCTTCCACTGAGTGTTTTGTGAAGAAACCTGATTGGCCAAAATCTCATCCGGCAAGCTGCAGTTGTCACCAAAGCGACCTAGATGGCACATAATTTTCACACATTTCCCATATGCTTGGGATAGATTCCACGCATTTCGGAGATGCAACAACAAAGTCATGTCACACTAATTCCTATGTTGTTGCCAAAGGGTCAAATATGCGTAGAAATTAAGGATATTACTTTTTTCAAATATATTCTTTCCACCTAATAGAAGAAGGCATAATGTTTCTATCTGCTATTCCGATTTTAGATCCAATAACTTTCTATACCCCTAGTCATTGCAAGCCAATGTTTTTAATCCTAAGTACCTCCATTACTTACAATGACCTAACACAAGGTAGAACCTAGATCCATGATATTCGTGCAATGGAAACGTATGCCATTATCTTGTCAAAGTAATATGTCAAAGTGTGCTCACCTTGTCAATGTAATTTATATTCTTCAAATTTATGTATTTTACATGTATTTTACAATCTATGTTGTCTTAATTGATGATTTTATTTGAGTGTCTTCTTGTAGCATGTAACCTAAAGATCCTAGGATTGAAAACAACAAAAATTGCTTCAATTCATCTTACAACTCCTCATTTTAGAGAGGCAATTTTGGGGTGGTTTTGGTGAAACATGCTCTTGTTCTTTAGGGTTAAGGCCCAAACTCCCAATTCTTATTGCCTAATTCCTAACCTTTCAAACTATCTCTGTTATTTGCCAGTTGAAAAAGGGACCAAAGTTATTTTCTTTTATAAATTGTACCAATTGGAAAGTACCATGGTGTGAATGGAATATCATGAGGCGAGCCTCAGAAAGAGAGCAGTAGGTAGCTTTACCCTGTCAAGTCCTATCCCTTGTGAAATATCCGTAGCACTTGCATTTATGGTGTCCACACATGATGCAGTGTCTTTGCTTTGAAAGTGGTTAGGGCAGGACCCTCCTCTTTCACTTCTCTTGACACTTGTTGCAAGAGATAGCTTCATGGTTTATCCAGGAATGAATGTTATTATACTCATTGAGGACCATCAAAATTTCAAAAATATCATAAACCATCCACATTAGCTTGAGGATCATGTGGGAACAAAAAAATGCCATCGGACTCATAGCCTAATTCTTGGAGACTTTTGGTGAAGTTTGACGAGCAAAAGCACCAAAATCAACTTTACTAGGGCCTTGAAAGCGTTATAGAGTTGAGGAGTGTGATGACAAGAACCGGGAGTTCCATCAAAATTGCATTCCAACTCATCAGGAACAACTAAAGCTACCTCAATAATCTTTCTATCTTGATCATAGGTAGAAGTGGTTTCCATGTGCATGTCAAAATTTGGCAACCACTTTGCAAAAGAAGAAGAACTCCGGTCTCTGGGAGGAGGCTGGCGTGAATAAAGTGTATGTTTGTACCACCACCAAGTCCATGCCCATCGGACATGGGTTAGCAGTATGGAACTACTCCCCCTCCCTCTCAGATATAGACACTAAGGTAGAGGCACCCAATTCCGATCACTTAAGCCAGTTGGGGACTCAAATGACATTATATGTCAAAAATATTTATGTAGAAAGATGTGGAATTAGGAATGAAACTCAACAAATATTTTTTCAAATTTAATCACAAAGATTTGGAATTGATATAGAATTTAAAAGCCCATAAACCATCGGAGCCCATAATCAAACTATAGAGTAGGTGAGATTTAGTGCCCTCTTTTGCCCAATGCCAATAAGTGAGAGTGAGTAAAAAGAGAGAAGACATGCCATGGATAACCAACTTGTGGAGGGTACCCAATGCCGATTGACCTTGTTCAACTTTCGAGGCAAGGCCACCAATGAGAGCTCAATTGAGGTGGAGCAACCCAAAATTGCACACATCATGACCCAATGCCCATAAGGTTGGATGACCCATAACCACCACGAACCTCATAATGGACAAGGTAAAGTGGACTAAAACCACCACAGACCCACCCCATTTCCGAAATTTTAGGAAGTCACATATGATTGGGTGTTAGTTCATGATTGGTTCAAAGCTGCCGGTTTTTAGTCAATGCAGAAGTGGTTATTGGTACAACTTAGTGTGGAAATAGAGAGTATGGTAAGTCGAGGAATGGGTCACGGCTTACTATCCACTTTGAAAATTTGTAGCAATTTCAACATGAAGAAATAAATGGTCACGACAATTGCAATATTCATGAAATCCTATTTTGAATTCCAAAAAAATGTCTTACCACGTATACAAACGCTATAAATAGGTCAGCAAGCTTAAGTTGGTGGTTATAGGTCATCCAACCTTAGTTATTGTTATTTTCAGATTTAGAGTTATCAGTTTTGGGTCACTTCATGCACCATTCCATGCATTTGCCATTTTCATGCACCATGCCATGCATACTCTACTGATCGAAATTGGGTGGCCGATTGGAATTAGGTGCCTCAACCTTATGTACCACTTTGCAGATATCTCTCGTAAGCTGACCAGAGTGTGAAAGTGTACTACTTTTCCAGAATTATCCCGTCTGTGTCACATTCCATGTTCGATGTGGAAGTGACACCCAAGCACACAAAATTTGCACATTGCTTTTACCTGTGGCACCTCAATCACTTCACTACACCTCAGTCACCCATCATTTAGAAATAGGTACCCTCTAGAACCTCAATTTTCCAAAAATTAAGTCATGAAAAATATTATGTCTCCTCAAAAAATCAAATAAAAAAAAACTCAAAATCACGGCGCCCGTGTGAACACGGCCCCCGGACATTATTGAGCGGATCCACGTGACAAGTTCTGTTCACACCGCCAAACCCAGATAACAGTTCACAAAAAAAAAAAGGCCCTGTAAGATCATACCCGCCAGGACCACCCGGATACCACCTAGGTATCGTGAGGATATCACCGGAGTATCTCCCGGGTGTGAACTCTAGAGAGTGCTATATAACAAGGCGAAGCTCTCAGAGAATGAGCTGTCTTCTTCGTCTTCATCTTCGTGTTCTTCTTCAGCTTTGTGCATGCAAGATTTTCTGAGCTGCTTGTGCGGTACATCACGCAAGAAATCTTCGAACGAGGTCCGAGGTACTTTCGATGTTGTTGTTTATTCATGAGCTGGTGGTTGTTGTTGGTGGTGATGATGATGATGAGGAAGTGTTTGGTTGCCCGGACGCTCCTCACCGGTGTCCATCATCGCCGTGTGTATACTTGTAATAACTGTTTCTTGCTACTTTATTATGAGTCACGTAATAAGATAGGATGTAGTATGTGAGAATATGTGAGTGGATATGTGGTTTGAGCTCAACCTCTTGAGGCTTGGATTGCGTTTTCTGTCTGGCGATTTGTTATGGTTTTTATGTGGTTTTTGGGATTATTATTGCAGCGATGGGGACTGAGAGAGGCTCACTGGTGGTGGCTGAAGCAATCAAGGGCATTGAGTTGGAGAAGATTCGCGGCCCTGGAGAGGCCAAGAGCATCAAGCTGGGCTCCGTCTGGGAGGATCAGGTAATGGTGACAGAAAATCCACAGATAGACTGGTTCATGTGTCGTTGATAGATAGGATTTAGGGTTTAGTGCCTACTTGCACCCGTTTCTGAAGCGTTTTTTTTTATGCTTTGCCCTGGCAGCCGGTGGTGATACACTTGCTTCGGAGATTTGGGTGCCAGCTTTGCCGCGGTCAGTCTGTGGAGATGGCCAAGATGCTGCCGCAGTTGCAGGCCAATAACGTCCGGGTCATTGGCATTGGTGCGTTTCTTCCTCCTCATCCAAGAGTCATCTGTAAAGTCACCCCGAGTTTGAATGTGATAGATACCCCCTCTTTTCTCATTGTTTGAGTGCTCCGTTGAAGGACTAGGTTTGGAGGAGTCGCATCAATCTAATAACTATATAGAGTGAGGAGAGAGTAGGAACTTTGGGTGACTTTGGAAAAACTAATGAAAACTCTTTCTTCCCTCAAAGATAGGTTACACTACTTTGACTTGAGTTTAGAGCCCATTGACTGAATGGAAAGTCCACCTAATCTCTTCTTTTGATATAGTAAGCATTTGGAGTGAACAGATAGTCTAAAGAGGTGATATCTTGGATGACATTACAAATAACTCATATACGTTCGAAGGAACAATACTTATTTCTTTTGATGCAAACTCTTTCTTTACTTGCAAAGACGGCTGAACATACTATGAATTGAATTTAGAGACTACCAAACTCTTGGATTCCACTGAAAAGACCGCCAAATTCTTCAAAAGGTCTTATAACTGTTCAGAGTGGTCGAATAAATCAAAAGAGGGGGAATCTGATAGACTTTGGATGCTCTTATAAATAACTCTATTCCTGTTGAGGAATGAGAACATGATTGTTGAGTGCAGGGCTCGAGAAGTTTGGGCTGGAGGAGTTTGAGGAGAAGAAGTATTGGAAGAGTGAGCTGTACATTGACAACGGGAAGAAGATCCATAACGCTCTGGCGCTCACCAAGGTGGGGTGGGTGGGCACTTTCATGATGCTCTTTGCTAACAAGTCGGTGAAGGAAGCCGCAGAGAAGACCAAGGACACGCCTGGCAACTATCAGGGCGACGGCAGGTATGTTGACTGCCCATGATATATGTTGGAAAAGCTTATAAGTCTATTGTGAATGAATCCACCACAATGTAAGTGAAAGGTGTCTAAGGTAGAGGAGCCGATTCTGGTTGGCATAGGCTGTTGTTCTCATACTAGAGAGCGAGAGAGAGACATGAGAACTTCTTAGCATATGAACATGTTGTTCCAAGTCACATTTTTGTCTTGATAATTAATAGCATTGTTTGAGTTTATTGTGAAAGAATTCACCACACATGTAAGTGAAACGTGTCTAAGGTAGAGGAACCCATTCTGGTTGGAATAGGTTGTTCTCATACTAGAGAGTGAGAGAGAGAGACATGAGAACTTGTTAGCATATGAACATGTAGTTCAAGCCACGTTTTTTGTCTTGAAAATTCATAGCATTGTTTGTTGATGTGCAGGCAACTAGGAGCCACTTTTGTGATGGCGAAAGGAGGAGAGATGCTGCTGGACCACCGTCAAAAGGACTTCGGTGACCAGCCAACCAACGCCCAAATCCTAGAAGCACTTGGTCTGGATCCAACCCAAACCAACAATTAATTGCAGTTGTTTTTTAGTGAATAGATTCTTATTTTCTATTTTTATCATACCCAATTTAGGCTTTTTCCATGTTAATTCTATTTAGACTTGTATAGTTGAATTCTTTTGACCATTATGTAATTTTTCTTGCAATGATGATCAGTTTGAGTATCTGTTGTTTGCACTTCAGTGATTTATGTTTAGAGAAAATCTTTGCATCTGTATTTTTAAAGTATCATTGTCACGGAATGAAATTCTGTGACTTAAGGTCATGTTTACATTCTTACTTTTGATCCCATTTTATCATCCACGGTTTTGTCATTAAAGAATGAATGATTCAACTTTTTTCATGTTGATGGCTACCATTTGAGTATTTTTATCATACCAAGTTAGCCTTCCAAACTTGATTTTCTTTTGGCTTGTTACTTTAGCTAGTAGGATTCTTAAAGAAGAAAATATACCTTCTTTTTTGGAAGGAATTTACAAGTAAATTCCTATGCACCTTGTTATATATTTTATAAAATATGTCTTGTATATTTCTATTTCTTAACCCTTAAATTTCTTTGACAAATACACACCAAAATCACTTAAAAATTTGCTAATACTAAGTTAGTGCAATGAGTAAGGAAGAAAACAAAGCAAAAATTCCAATTCAACTGAAGGATTTTATTTGAATAGTATTAATCCCTAATTATCCAAGAGTCCCCTTGGAAGATTGTAAGAGTTTCTTTGGGATTCTTGGAAATTTAGGAATTTAGTAACAGGTTCACATAAGTTTGATAAAATTTGACCACATGGATTGAAAGATTATAGTATTTGAAATATTAAGAACAATTCATTTTGAATCCATTTGTTGTGTGGATTAACAAACTTTGACCTCACTTGGTCTCAAGTGTCTCTAATTGGGCAATGGCAGTCCATTGAAGTAACAATATGTAAAGATAATTCCAAATTTGAATATATTCTCAAACGACTCAACAGATCACAAGCCTTTTGATAGACAACACTAATAGAAATTGGGGTACAAATAATCGGGGCATCAATAATTAGCCAAGAAATAATAACTCAACAATTACTCAGGACTTGCTAAGGTGTCCGTTTGTGGCTATGAAACAACCTGAGTAATTTTGCGTTAATTGAATGTTTTGTGGGAGAGAGGTGACAAAAGCCATGCGACTGCAAGTATCGTTTGCATCGTCATCCCTATGTTTTCATCCAAGCAATGTCCGGTAGTGCTAATGTGGCAAATACGTGGGTGACGTGAATTGTGCCACATCACCACTATCAGACATAAATAGGCATCCATGTGGCAGTTTGGGTGGACAATTTACACCCCACAACTCCACCAAGGTTTGCACTTCTAGTCCTGAATATGAAAAATTAATGCTAAGAGATGGAAAAGTTGTTATCATAGGCCTACATTAATAGTATCTACTTTATTTTGACGAGATATATATTTCACAAGCTCTAAACCAATTTATTTCTCAATGCTATAATCGTTATATTATTAGCTCCCTTTACAACAACCTTGTTTGTTATGTTTGCTATATAGAGGCGGATATTTTGAGCGGATGTTATAATGGAAAGGATGGATAATGCCTATAACAGCAAGTGTTGTTGTCTTGGAGAGAGAAGATTTGTTCATATCCAAGTTGCTTGTTTCAATGAAATTGTTGTTGTATCACATGCTTCTATAAAGAAAGCTGATTATATTGGCGGTTTTCTACATTGCTTCTCTCTTTGACCAAATTTGTTTGATCACAAATACCATTGATACTATAAATTGCACTTAGGATTTGTGTGCAGAAAGCTTTGCATAAAAGTGCCAATCACATTGAATACTACGGTTTATGTAAATATCCTATATATTGAATACTAGTGTAAGTATCCGTAACGGTTGTCTCCAACGGAGCAAGACAATGAAGTTAGAACAAGGCTACTTTTAGTTGTTGATCATGACTAAAAAGATTTGAAATATGTCATTCAATGACCAATATTAAACTTGCATAATCTTTGAGGTGCTCCCTTCATGTACTACTCACATGGCATGAGCTCTAATGAACAAATTAGTAGAAAAGAGTTAATACCTTTGTACAGTCCAAACTTGTCAGAATTTTTTTGAACAAAATCAAATCTATAAAAAATGCAACTCTAGAATCGCTTAGTGGTGAAAAACATCGCGCATTATTTTGCCTTCTCTATGTGCTACTTCTTCCAAGAGCACTGAATTGTTTTTAGAAGCCATGGTGCAAAAATGCAATATACAATTGTCCATGAGCAAAAGAACATCCTTGATCACCTAGATGCCAACTTTGAGAAGCGTTGGCCCTCGTGGCTTATTGATAGTCACAACATACACAATGCAGATCATAAATTGCTTGCGGCGTACAAGAAATGGAAGTTTGGAGCTTCTTAACCAAAAGAATCCGTGCTATCAATGCAATGTAGCCTACACAATCATTTGTGAGGACTTTTGCCTCAATTACTCAGATTAGGTAGCGGCGGAAAATGACTTCGGTGCCATTGTATAGTCCATTTAATGGATCTAAGTTGCGTAGAAGCATGACCGGTGTACCAACTTTAAGTTTCAGCTCATACAATAGCCACTCGCTTACTTTCAGTGGATTGAAGAACTCGGATGGAATCACATTGGTGCCCTCTACAGTGTCCACCTTGTCAGCACGTAGGAAAATCTGACTTCTCCCCGGATACCATATCAAGTACAACAACGTTGATTCCTGCCATGTCTTTATTGCATGTCGTAAGAATAGCACAACTGTTGTAAAAGTACCCTCCATCATTGTCAACCGCAATTTTGGGGTAAATCGCGTTGATCAGGCTTTTTATCTTTCATTGAGGCAAAAGTATATTGGATGGGAAATGGATATAATCTTCCTTAAAATGTCCAGCTTACTTTCTTGAAGTGCTAGAAGCCAATCCACAAACGTTCAATTCTTGAGGTCCCCAAGCGTCGTAGAGGTTGCAGCAACACACATATTATTATGAAGTAAGGCATACACTTTGACTTGAACCCTCATGTAAGATCCCTTCATTTTTTGTGCGTCAATGTCCAGCCGCAAGCCTTCTAGAATAACAAACAAAACCTATCCGAAATTGCCACACATCACGAAAGTGATTCCTTCTAAAGGCACATCCGCCCGGCTACGTTGACAGCTTCCAAAGCAAGTTTTTTTACCATGGTGCCTAATCCCAGGGAATGAGCTTTGTACAAAGTATTATTTTTGTCAAGTGGCTTTGTTTGCTAATGTTGCATATAGAGTCGTGTTTAAATGAATTGAAATTCTAAATCTTCAATGAGTAGTTGTGCCGTTGTATGGTAAAGCATGCTTGATTGCGTGATTCTCTCGCAAATGTTTTATTGCTTGTTGTTTGAGGTTCGAAGTTGTTGTTGAACCTCTTCCTTCAATTGCAGCATCGTTGTTAAGCTGCTTGAAAATAATTTGATTTTCTTGCAATCCCTCCATGAAAAATGTTGGTTGAGGCAAATTGAAATTGTCCACAACTTCTTAGATCTTGCAAGTTGTTGTGCGATCTCGTTCAATGCAAGATTGTGAACCTGCTCCTCTAATGGTGGCTCCACTCCATCTTGCTACAACCAATGTCTGTAGTCGTCTGATAAAATTTTGCAGAACTTCTCCAATAGTTGTCGTAGGTCTATTGGTGGTCCATATGCCAAGATGGCTACAAACAACAGACAGAGCTTAGCACCTGACTACATCATTGTAGCTTCTTCAAGGAATTTCTCCCATTTTGTGTCGTTTTTGTAAATATCACACCCAATGCATGCACCCTTGAAAGTATCTTGTTTAACAGCTTTAAAAGTACACATGTCTCCAAAGGATGTCGTGTCTTTCAACACCATCATAAGTGTTTGGAGAAAGTCTCTCTCGTCCGCTAATGGCTTGACAAAGTAAAGATGCCCTACTGCAAATCCTCTCTTACGGATTGTCCACTCTTTTTGCGGTTGCCATGTGAAGACCAAAAAAAATTTTAGGCACGGCGTCTCCTTGACTAGTAGAAATGTCCAATTCGTTTCAAATCATTCTATAAAAGTTGTCTTCTTTGTTCAATGTGTGATAAGAATGTTTCTCAAATCACCATCTACATTAAGCGTCACACGGTGTTGATCTTGTAGTTGAATTTGTAAACCTTGGATTGCTGGAGATTCAAAACCCGTATAGCCTCCGGGTTGCTTTAGACCCTGAGATGTAGTGAGCATCGATGAATTGTTTAATTTGGTGGTTGTTTTCCAAGACTACAATTGGGCAATTGTGGCCTTTGTATACATATTTCAAATTGCACTTCCCATCAACGATTGCCGAACATACCTGTAGAGAAAAATGATTAGTCAACTATTAAATTTACCTTCAAACAATAATGCAACGGTTGTACATAAATCTTACTTCAACGTTAATATGCATGTTGTATCCTTGCACTAAATATAAATTGATTCAACGGTTGTCAACTTGATGTCCTTTGCTGTTAACAAAAGAGCGTCCGTCATCTCTCCTCTAGTAAAGAAGATAGTCATTCCTATCTCTGCATGTTTGGTCGGCAAAATTGTGAGGATACCCTTTGGTACATTTTTACCATCCTCCATACAAGGAGCGCATGGATTTTGGGTGCCGCAACTTGCAAGGCCCATGCACCAAGCAGTGTTTCATTGTCTCATATCCATTGGAATAAGTGACCAGATCTAGAAGTTTGGCAGTCACTTTTGACTTCTTCTCCTCTATAGTCCCCAGTATTGATTGCTCGTTAAGAATCAACAAAATGTACGTATGCAACAGGCCTTTCTTTTGAAATTCAATCACCCAAGTATATCCCATCACGTTGCCAAACACTATACGGTCCTTGAAATCCGCCATCAACTCTCAGAATTTTAAGTTGGATAAACACGCAACTAAATCCTGCCGATCTTGAGCTTTCTGTCCAAATTCAAGTACATGTAAACCTCACAAAAAGATCAAGATCGGCAGGATACATGTAAACCTCACAAAAAGATCCAACCGTCCAAACATACGCACAATGGCCATGACGTCTTGATAGCGTTCATTTAATTGACGCGGGCCACCCAAAATAAATAACAACAAGATTAATCTCTGATTGATTTGTGTCGAATCATGGTCGCCAAAAACTTTTCTATTCCAAAAATTAAAACATGGCATCAAAAATGAGTTTTACTCAATGAAATTAAAATCCAAAGAGATTAAAAAATTTAAAATTGTAAAATCAAAGAGATTATTCAAAAAAATATGGAATTTTGAAGTTTTGGATTTTTAAATGTTCCATTCATTATTCTTTATAACATTCAAGCTTGAATTCCAATATTTTTTTAGAATTATTTAATTCAATTAAATATAGATTTCCTTCAAATTCAAATTTACTATTGGTGTATTTGAATGGTCTTATAGTGTCCTCATCACACCTTCTACGCCCAGGGCGAACTAACCCCTCGTTGAGAGAGGCCCCACAAATGGAGGCCAGCCCACCCCATCCTTCTTCATCCCGTAGTTGCCCAGCCCATCCCGGCCTAAGGAAAAGGTGAACATGAAATCGGGGCTCCACCTCGAGCCCGGCCCCGCGCAACACAACCACGCATGCTGGCCGGAACCCGACTCGTTCCCGGTACCAGGCAACCAGCGTCGTACCCCAACCCGATACCCCAACCCACGACCCCCACTCACAAGCCCCTCCCGATATCCCCTAGATCCATACCACTCACCAACCTTTCCTAATACCCCTTAGACCCTGACCATACGGTCTTTGGACATCAATTCAACGCCGATTCAAGTGTTTGCTCGCCCCCTATTGCCATGTTCTCGCCCCCTATCGCCAAATGATCACCCTTTATCGCTGTGGAAAATGCACAGACAACCCATAGAAACCTGTGCAGACAAAATTGACAGTTGCAAGTGCTAGAGATTGCAAGAGGTGAAGCATTTGCACATGCACAACATCCATCATCGTCAATCAGGTAATACTTAACCTTCTCTTTTGTTTTTATCCCACCAAAATTATGCATTTTGGCACATTTTTTAAATTTGAAATTAGGATTTTTTTACATGATTAGTCAATGTATATGATTTTGTTGCAACACAAATTGTGAGTGGCTATTTTGAAATTTTGGGTTTACTTTGGATATTGCAATAGGAGGAGGTGTGGCGTTTTTGGCGTTCTTATCATGGTGACGGGTATTTTAATGGGCAAGGGTGAGGATGTATAAGTATGCTTCATTGAGGTACAAGTAGTGCGTGACATACTTTATATAATTGTCATGGTGACAAGTATTTTAATGGGAGAAGGTGAGGTGATTTAAGTATGCTTGAGGCCCAAGAGTCCCCTTAGAAAACTTTTAATGGTTTGGGCAAGCTCCTATGGTGTCAATTAGTAACATTCTTTTTTGAAATTTCTACTGTAGACGGACATTGCAAAGGCTTTGGGTGAGTCTGATTTTCTCCTAAATTCGATATTTTATGTAAAAGCTATAGGGTTTAGGGTTTCAAGTGGAGAGACCGGTCACTTTGGGCAATTCCAAAAACTTTTGGTAGTACAATCTATTGAATGTGAGATTTTCAATTCTAGCAAATAATATAATTTCCTTTCATATTGTCAAAAAATATCTTGTCCTAAGTGGAAAATAGCATAATAATCTAAGTCAAATATTTTCACACATTGTCACCTTTTGTCGGGCACGGTACCAAAAAAACTTCTTCTTTTCCATATAAA
This sequence comes from Bryoerythrophyllum caledonicum, assembly GCA_963971425.1. Taxonomy (NCBI): domain Eukaryota; kingdom Viridiplantae; phylum Streptophyta; class Bryopsida; order Pottiales; family Pottiaceae; genus Bryoerythrophyllum; species Bryoerythrophyllum caledonicum. The sequence continues at coordinate 25,557,700 of OZ020519.1, read as the reverse complement.
ACTTAGAGATCTTCATATTTCTTACATTTTATTTTTTCTACTACAAGATGTGGTGCAAATCTTCTTACTGACCATTAGGATTATCATTCAAACATATTTAGTTGACAAAAAAATAAAACGTGAATTGGCAATTTTTGAACCTCCACTTCTTGCACATTTGTTTTGAATACGCTACACCTCTTCTCTACCTCTAAAAATTGGTGTACAAGGAATTAACATCATGATTAACATGTTGGGTAATGTTTTCAGACCTTGTGTAGTGCAAATTAACATGATAATAATGTTCAGACCTTGTGTAGTGCAAAACCTTAATACCAAGTGTAGTCAAAGTCTATTGATCCACTCAAAGCAAGGAAGAAAATGAACGGTTTTTTCTACTTCAAACATTATAATCTTTCAATCCGTGTAGTCAAAGTTTATGAAATTTTGTAAGGACGTTAATGAATAAGATTTAATTTAGATCCCACGATTAGATGTAGAAATAAAAGGATTTGATTCACTCATTACTCATTGCACTAGAACGAGCACTTCTAAAGTCTTTTTGGTGTGAAAATGCCTTAGGCCTTTAGGGGTTAAGTATGGTCGTTGAGGTACAAGTAGTGCGTGATATATCTTAATAATTATCACGGTGATGGGTATTGCAACGTAAGAGGGTGAGGTAGTTTAAGTATGCTTTGCTGAGGAAGAACTAGTGCGTGACATATTTTGGGTAAATATCACGGTGACTCGTATTTCATTTTTGTCCAGTGACGTTTTTCTATGTTTGTCACGTTGTGACGGGTATTGCATAGTTTGGTGTGTACGTTGGTGACTACTTTGTTTTTTATGTGTTGTGATGGGTATTCTAGAGAGGAACAAGGGCATCTTTCCATTCTTTGCATGGTTGTGACGGATATTGCACATTTTTTGGTGTGTGGGAGTGACTACTTTTATCATTATAGGTCGTGACGGGTATTCTATAGTGGACTAGGGACGTCTTGTTTATCCTTTCCATGGTCATGTCGTATAGATGATGATGGATATAGTGACTTATTTGCAAATATTTTTTCATATATTTTAAAAACCGTGACGGATACTGTGTTTGTAAAGTAAAACACTCCATGGTTGTTTTTATTGAAATTTTCTTTTGGTGTCGGGTTTTGTGTATGTACAACAACTTAGGCCAAGGCTGTTTTCAAGGCCAAGGCTGTTTTCAAAATTCATTTCGCGCGACGGATATTGAGCTTGGAATGTAAAGGGTTTCAAAGACATTATTTGCATCTCTTTCTCCCGGTACATGTATTTTTCTCCAAATGTCTCGTACCTCACTCCCAAAATCGCTTATTCTGATGTTGAGTTCAACTATAAATTGTGTTAATTTCCATTGCATTGTGACTAAATAATATTTGTATTGATCTTTTTGAGCTCATTTCCTTATTATAATTTTGAATATTATATTTAATTGAGATTTTTCCATTTTAATCTTTTTGTATATAGTGCAACATGCCAAAGTCATGGGATATTCTAAATGTTCTAAATCCTCCTTGGGGACCTTTTTCATTCCCTGATATCACATCAAACCATGGAAGTAGGAAATGATGGGGTAATGCAAGTGCTATTGTGCATGCATACATTCCTTATGACAGGGTGGAAGATTTCATACAAGATCAGACTTGTGAGGATGGCTCATTAGTTGGTTGGAATGTGAAAGAGCGAAAGAACGGAGAACAGAAAAAGCGATCGTATATTCATCTTTTATTGAGTATGTGTGGTATGAATGTGCACACGGCCCGGAAGATCATAAGATTGATCTATGTTTTTCTAAATCCCATAAACGAGGATACATTGTCGAGTTCTCGGTTAAGCAATTGCAATTATATCCGGATCTTGCTGAAGTTGCATATTACCACATTAATTACACACAAGAGGATGGAAACTCCAGCTCACGGCCCTACTAATCCGGAGTCAATTAGGAGAAAAACTACTTATTAACCTAAGTTGAGTGCCGAAATGAAGGCGTGGGTCAAACAAAAACTAAATGTAGGGTTCACATCTCTACAAATATTCAAAGAACACCGGCAAAACTGGAATTATAAAAGGAAATCAAGTATGCCTAATACCCAGGATGACTTCATCAAGCTCAAAGATATTGTCTATTTGGAAGGACGCCAGAAGATGAGAATTTGGCGTAGGAATCCGTCCGACTTAGCTAGTGTAAAGATGTGGACTCATGCATGTCCCAAGAACGTGTTCATATGGCATGAACAAGACGTTGTAATGAGCTTGCCTTTCATTTTGGATATCCACACCGATTGGCACATGAAAATGATGATCAAATTCGGGTATAGGAGAGCAATCTCTATGGGACGCAACTCACGGTACGAACATCTCTAACTACCATCTCTGATCTCTACTTGTGTTTAATGACTGGAATAACGGAATTCTCGTTGCTTGGGTGTTTTCAAGTCGATCCACGGAAGAAGATTTAAGAATGTGTTTAGAACCTTTATAGCGCCGTATCAATAAATATATGCCACAATTCTTACCTTCATGTTTCATGGCTGATGATGATGCGGAGATCCGAAATGCTATTAAGCATGCTTGGCCAGAGGACAATATTCCCATCTACTTGTGTGCCTTCCACATTATCAAGAACTAGAAGAATCATATCTCCTTCAAAGTCCCAATTGTGGGAAATTTACGAGATCCCGTATACAAAGTTGTCCACTATTTTTTGTACTTAAAGATTGAGTACAAAGAAGAGCAATCAGATTCTTGGAACGCGCACAGAAGATTGATGAATTTTTTTTCCAATACCTCTATGTGAATAAATTTCACAAGTACTTTGAAACACACTACAAGCATCAAGGTATATGTATTCTCTTTGATCCTTTCTAGTTTTGCATTTTTTCTAATTCAATACTTCACTTAGAATTAAAAATCCGTCTATGACTATGATGTCAATATATGTGCTCAATGGATTGTGTTTATATTGTTCCAGGATAGTACCTCATTGGTCACCGTCGGTATTATCATTCAAATCAAGATATTCAACCTAGTATTGAAGGTTACCATGGAGCTCTTATAGGGTGGATGTTGGTCGATAACCAAGATAGAAAAGGAAAAGATTGGATTTCCTAGTATGACGGTTGATAAATCTTGTTGTTATCCACTACATGTACATGCAAGGCCAAAAGATAAATGGTTATATTCCGAACAAATCAGTCAAAGGGATTGTGGAGATTGAAATTGCACAAGCGAAGACAATTCCTCTTGAAGATATTCTACCGCCAAAAGAAGAGAATTTATTATGGAAAGTAAGATTGCAATTGGTTGAACACCATTGTTATGACATTTGCGAACCATTTACTCCGTATACTTGTTGCTCGTGTAAATGGAGTATACGGGGGAATATATGTAAGCATCAACTCACCGTTCTCAAAGTCTCTAGTGATTTGTCATGGAAAGTTATGTTAGAATTTTTCGGAACTTATTATGGTTTGATTTAACGGGGACTTAAACCTATGTTCACTCACAATGTTTAAAGTGATCATTTTGAAAGTGGGGATAGCAAATATGACAATGATGAAGACGTAGCGGAAGAGAATGATGTACCGGAAGACGATAATGTATCGAGGGATGACATTGAGCTGGGATTCGTCACTTGCGATGTGTTCAAAGATGTTTTACCAAAGGAGAACATTGGCAGTAATAAAGCGAAGAGTACTCCAACATCTACCGAGGATACTGTACGTATGATTAGAAGTTTGATAGAGGAGACAATATTTGAAGCTTCCAATGGTGGTGATGTCATTCTTTACCACTTACAATTGATGATGTCTACCGTGATAGGTCGCATACGTCAAATCCATACTTTGCAAGGGGACGACATTTTTCATGCTCAAGCATCCTTCAAAATTGTATACATTGAAGATGGAAATTTGGTTGCAAGAAAAAACACATGAAAGAAAAAAATGCACAATCTCAGAAGAGGAGAAGAAACAATATTCCAATAGAATAGAGAATATAAAATTTATACCTTGCTTTTGAAGTGAGTATTTTTAAGCATTTACTTTCGAATCCAATGTTTTTTCTGAACAAGTGCATGAAAGTTGTATGCATTGGTAGTTTTTTAAATATTATGAAGGAATATATTTTATAAGCACCACGTGATTTGCATTATGTATTTGCAATTGCATATGAAGCATTAACATACACATTTTTTATACACTTGGAAGAGTATTTTTCTTATTGGGCGTGTGATAATTCTTCTTAAAAATTATTTCTTATCCATTGGAAACCACATACTAAAACACTCAAATAAAAGATACAACAACTTATCAAACTCAATCACACTATTGTCAAAGAACACAAAATATGCAAATATGTATTGAATAAAGAGTTATAAACCATAGAAGTCTATTGGGACCAAAGACTTCATAAAAAATACACTAATCTTTGTCGTTTTTGGCATCATCTTCTCCTTCCTCTTCTTCTTCTTCTTCTTCTTCTTCTTCTTCTTCTTCTTCTTCTTCTTCTTCTTCTTCTTCTTCTTCTTCTTCTTCTTCTTCTTCTTCTTCTTCTTCTTCTTCTTCTTCTTCTTCTTCTTCTTCTTCTTCTTCTTCTTCTTCTTCTTCTTCTTCTTCTTCTTCTTCTTCTTCTTCTTCTTCTTCTTCTTCTTCTTCTTCTTCTTCTTCTTCTTCTTCTTCTTCTTCTTCTTCTTCTTCTTCTTCTTCTTCTTCTTCTTCTTCTTCTTCTTCTTCTTCTTCTTCTTCTTCTTCTTCTTCTTCTTCTTCTTCTTCTTCTTCTTCTTCTTCTTCTTCTTCTTCTTCTTCTTCTTCTTCTTCTTCTTCTTCTTCATCGTCGTCGTTGTCGAGATCTTTGGCATGTGTGTTTTTGTAGACGGAACACGGTGTCTCAACACGCTCCATGGAAAGAATATTTTTCAAGTGGAAGACATTCTTCTCCGCATCCACATAGCGTCTAATAAACACCTTCTTTCCCTCCTTGTAACAATAATTGAAAAAACACGGCATTAGAACAATAAATCAACATAAATGAAATTTTGAATATGTAGAGTTAAACATACATTAGATTACATTGCACATGACACATAGAAAAAACTAGACTTACGTGGCTTCAATGGAACATTGGCGATGCTATTCTACCACCTCCTTCATAGTCCAAGCTCTCCTCCGCAAATTATTTCTCCAATTTTTACGCTCATCAAATGCAACCTTCACTTTCTTCAACTAAGCAATATCTGAAGGGTCTGCACCACGGCTACATTCCAGCTTTATAGTAACCGCCGTAAAATCGGAATTGTGCGGAAGTACATCAACCATCATCGCATTCAATTCCCCGAGTCCTTCCTTTTTTGCCCCAAGGTACGTCCAATACTTCTTCTACTTTATCAACGTGACAAATAATGGTTTGGCCATTTTATCGCTGGTGGCCTTGGTCTTCACGTTTGCCTACAAAGCCTTTGCCACCTTCGTCGAAGCTTTGAGTTTTCTCCAAAACTCCTTCATTTGTCTCTTGAAAGGATTGGTCAAAATCTTCGCATTCATCCGCCGAGAGTTAATATTGCGGAGTCTCGATTCTGCCTTGGACGGACGACCAAGAGACAAAGTCGTCAATTCCATTCCATGGTGATCACGTAGGTGTTTACCTAGGCCTCTCCGATGCTTCCAAGGTGTGAACGCACAATTGTCCACGAAATAGTGTCATGGCGTAGCCGTGACAAGAACTTCTTTGAAGTCACGATCTTGAACGGCTAATGGTAAGCCCGAGAGCATCATTGCTAGAGAAAACATCAACAAATAAGTAAGAATACAATAGACACACATGAACCTCAAACCTCATCAAAGTATAGAGTTCTAATCACATTATAAATATTTAAAAAATGCATTATAAGCTACCAATACCCATCACAGAAAACAAAAACCTTGAATCTATCACTATGTCATAAAAGACATTGACGGAATGTCACGATCTATGAAGAATAAAAGTAGTCACCACCGAATCACTCAAAAATATGTTATACCCGTCACGACTATACAGAGAATGCAAAAAATGTCCCTAGTCTACTTTAAAATACCCGTCACGATCAACAATGATAAAAGTAGTCACTCCTACACACCTAAAAATGTACAATATCCATCACGACCATGCAAAGAATGGAAAAACGTCCCTGGTCCACTCTAGAATACCCGTCATGATACATAAAAAACAAAGTAGTCACCAATCTACACACCAAACTATGCCAAACCCGTCACAGCGTGAAAAACATGGAAAAACGTCACTCGTCAAAGATGAAATACTAGTCACCCTGATCTTTACCTAAAATATGTTAGGCACTAATTCTACCACAAGGAAGCATATTTAAACCACCTCACTCTCTTCCATTAAATTACCCGTCACCATCACAAGAACCCAAAATATGTCACGCACTAGTTCTACCTCAACGAAGCATACTTAAACCACCTCACTCTCTTCTATTAAAATATTTGTCACCATGACAATTATATAAAGTATGTCACGCACTACTTGTACCTCAATGAAGCATACTTATACATCCTCACCCTTGCCCATTAAAATACCCGTCACCATGATAAGAACGCCAAAAACGCCACACCCCCTCCTATTGCAATATCCAAAGTAAACCCAAAATTTCAAAATAGCCACTCACAATTTGTGTTGCAACAAAATCATATACATTGACTAATCATGTAAAAAAATCCTAATTTCAAATTTAAAAAATGTGCCAAAATGCATAATTTTGGTGGGATAAAAACAAAAGAGAAGGTTAAGTATTACCTGATTGACGATGATGGATGTTGTGCATGTGCAAATGCTTCACCTCTTGCAATCTCTAGCACTTGCAACTGTCAATTTTGTCTGCACAGGTTTCTATGGGTTGTTTGTGCATTTTCCACGGTGATAAAGGGCGATCCTTTGGCGATAGGGGGCGAGAACACGGCAATAATGGGCGAGCAAATACTTGAATCAACACTAAATTGATGCTCGAGAACGGTATGGTCGGGGTTTGGGGGATATTGCGAGGGGCTTCAAAGCGGGGGTTGTGGATTGAGGTATCGGACTGGTTCGTTGAGGGTTGGGTATGGCAATGGTTGCGTGGTACTGGGAGCGGGTTGGGTTCCGGCCAGCATGCGTGGGTGTGTTGCACGGGGCCAGGCTCGGGGTGGAGCCCCGGTTCCCTGTTCACCTTTTCCTTATGCTAGGCTGGGCTGGGCAACGGCATGATGAAGAAGGATGGAATGGGTTGGCCTCCATTCGTGGGGCCTCTCCTAACGAGGGGTCAGTCCGCCCTGGGCCACCTTCCACTTGATAACATGTTGTAAATTACTACTTTGTAAACTATTATAATTTTTTTACATGCCAAACAATGACATGGGCTTTTTTCCTATTTATTTTATATTTTTAAGCTACCAAATTTTGCATACATATTTCTCTTATAAAACTATAATTTTGTAAACAAATTCATGAGCTATTTCAAAAAAATTGTGCAAATTGAAGCTATTAAAGTCAATCATTGTATAACGTTTGTTAGTGCTCTTAAGACATGGTTGTATTTAAAAATTATATAAGAACTACAAGTATTCTTACTAGCACTAAATCTAATGATTGATGGTATTTATGGTATATATTAGACTCGTATATGACTTTGTAGAATATTAGACAATCCACACCTTCACGGTAGCCCATATTTGTATCATAAGGACCTAATAAATTATGCAAGTAAGGATAGCTATTTGTAAAATCTTAAAGAAAGTCTTTAGATGCTGCCAAAATTATGAATTGAAGCCAACAATATAACTGCTGCCAAGGCAACCACTCTTTTACAACATTCTAATTCCACTTGGTTAGAAATGCAATTATTTTATGGATTGATTTCCCCATTTAGGTGGCTTTCATCCCTTTGAAGCCAAGGATTTTTCACATGATGTCACAATTTGCGCTAATTTTTTTCTTTGCGTTCCTTCCAGTGGAAATAAGATGTATAATTCTAGTACCAAAACCTTACAAAGTTAAACTTAACCCCTAAATGACAGAAGTCCTAAGCTGGGATTTTGCAATTCTTGAGTATGTTCCTATGGTTGCAAGTTATACTTGCAATTCTTGATATCTTATATAGAGGTGCAAGAAGATAGGATGAAAATGGAAGTATAATTTTATTCTCATCCGACGTATAGAAAAATAGTTATGGGATCATAGAAAAAGATTGTGGAGTGAGGGCACGAGGGGCTACTCCAAAATCTTTTGCTAGGACTCTATTATATGTGAGACTTTTAGTACCAACAAGTAATATTATTTGCTTCTATGATGTAAAAAAACTCTCCTTTTAAGTAAAAAAATGTATTTAAACCTAAGTAAAACATTGTCGCACATTGTCACACATTGTCGCACATTGTCACACATTGTCGCACATTGTCACACATTGTCGCACATTGTCACACATTGTCACACATTGTCGCACATTGTCGCACATTGTCACACATTGTCACACATCGTCACACATTGTCACACATCGTCACACATTGTCACACATCGTCACACATTGTCACACATTGTCCCACATTGTCGCATATTGTCGCACATTGTCGCATATTGTCGCATATTGTCACACATTGTCACATATTGTCAAGCAAGGTACCAAAAGGACTTCGTATCCACATAAAATTTAGAGACCTTCATATTTGTTTACTTTCTATATTTTCTACTACAAGATGTGGTGTAAACCTTCTTATTGACCATTTGGAATGTCATTCTAAAACATCTTAGTTTCAAAAAGAATAAAACATGAATTAACTTTTTTTGAACCTCAACTCCTTGCACAATTGTTTTAAATATGCTACAACCTTTCTGTACCTCTAAAGAATGGTGTATAATGAACTCATATCTTCATGAACATAATAGTAATGAATTTAGACCTTGTAAGGTGTTGAAATTTGACACCTAGTGAAGTCAAAGTCTGTTGATCCACTCAACATGGGGATAAAAATGAATTATTTCTCTACTTCACATACTATAATCTTTCAATCCGTGCCGTCAAAGCTTATGAAAATTTGGATCTTTCAAAGCTGATGAAATTTTAACGGTAGGATCCCACTTACTGTTACTTAATAATTCACAGTTAGGATCCTACGGTTAAAATTGGAATATAAGTTTTTGTTTCCTTCCTTATTCTTTGCACCAAAATCAGTAGTTTTGAAGTGTTTCGGTGTGAAATTGTCAAGGACTCTTAGGGGTTAACCCATGACCTATAAACTTTGGTGAAAATTTGCACAACATCCAACGGTTGTTGAATTAGATTATTATAATGTTTGAAATGAAGTATATGGGGAGTGAAAATTGTAGATTTAGAAGAATGTACTACCATTGAATCCAATTATACAGAAAATTCATACTTCAAAAGTAAGAGGTTTTGGATATGCATTACATTGATAGCTTCAACGACTCACTCTACATGAAGTAAACACTATGGTATGCATTATTTTGATGAACCTTCATCTTTTGTGTGCTTGATTGTATGCAAGAATATTCCAAAACTTACTTAAGTATAGGAGTTTGTACATTGTGATAAGATCATAAAAGCATTAGAGTCTCTTAACCCCTAAGACCCCAAGTGTACGTGGGGGGTACGTTTTGGATTTTGGGCAGGTTCCTGCAATTCATTTTTAAATTTTATTTTGTAAATCCTTATACTAGATTGTCCCTCATAAGAGCTCCATAGAGATATATATTTTTATATATATATATATACATTATTTATTTATTTATTTATATATTTTTTGGATTCATGATTTGAAAGTTAGTACCACTCAAAGTTAGAAATGGGGACTCCGGGCACCTCCAAATTTTTTCTAGAAGTCTCCATTGACATTGAGATTTTCCATACATGTAGAGAATATTACGTTCTTTGAAGATGTCAAAAGAAAATTCTTGTCTTTAGTGTAAAAAAACATTTTAACACATTTTTACACATTTTGGGCAAGCGGGGAAAAAAACTTTATCTTTTTCTACACAAAACCTAGAGATCTTTGTATTTTTCACTTTTCATTTTTCCTACAACAATATGTGGTGTATACCTTCTTATTGACAGTTTAGATTATCATTCTAAAACATATTAATTTCTCAATAAAATAAATTGTGAATTGACAATTTTTGAACCTCTACTCCTTGCACACTTGTTTTGAATATGCTACATCCTTTCTTTACCTCTAAAAATTGGTGTGTAGGGAATTATCATGCTCAACAGAATGGTAAGAGATTTTGACCCCGTGTATTGCAAAAAAATTAATACAAAGTGAAGTCAAAGTCTTCTAATTCACTCAACACAGGAAAGAAAATGAACCATTTCCTTTACTTCAAACACTATAATCTTTCAATGTGGCGGGGAATGCTAGAGCATGAGCATAGAGCCATGAGCACGTGAGCCATGAGCAGGTTTTCATGAGCCATGAGCGGATGAATTACTTTATTTAGTAAGACAGTTTCGTTCTATATATGAGGATGAAATCATCCATGACTAATGAACAATTTGAAAACTATCGAAGGATACTCCAAATGAGATGATGACTGGTACACCAACGTGTCAAATTCAATCAACTTGATGACCAATTTAGGGTAATAAAACGGCTGCTGGGGAACAACAATGAGTGATGATTGATAACAATTAAGAAAGTTCAATGTCAGCCATATCCACTTACCAGCCATAGCCATGGCCATGGCGACGCAACTCATTTGACCTGAAAAACAGGGTCTAACAGTTAGAGAATACAATACACATTTCATCGAATACTGTTTTTGAGGATAGCAAGGACAGAGTGTTTAGCAATGGAGAGGGGTAATGTGGAGAGAGGGATGGAGCCGTGGTTTGCATTGGAGGTGTCATTGCCCAAGTGGGGGCTAGATCCTTCGAGAGATTGCAACCACGTGCAGAATGAGGAGTTGCGCAGAATGTTCGGTGAAAGACAGCAGTTGAAAGGATATTACTATCCAGGAGCTAAGTCGGATAGAGTGAAACGACGTGCAGAGGAATTGTATCCTGCTATTTACCAGTTTAGTGAGATGCCAAAAAATGAGTGTATTTCTGAGAGTTTAGCTCGAGCTATAGTTTCAGAGGTTTGCCATGGGTACCCAATGAACTGGGCCCAGTACGCATCGGAGAGATGGAGAATGAGCAAGAACTTAGACAAAAAGAGCGAAAATGTGATAAAGTATGTTGGAGCAGACTTGCAGAAACTATCATACTACGAACTGGCCAAGTCAAAACTCGAGGGAGAGATCGCGGATTTGAGGGTGGCTTACAGCAAAGCAGACGCCGATTATGGAAACACACACGTGTATATTAGTTCACGAATGGCATCACCAACAAATCCAAGTGAGGGAGCCAAAAGAGAAAGACTACTAGAGCGATTGTCGGTGCTCAAGATTCAGTTGCAGGAGGCAAAGGAGGTCTTAGCCAAGTGCAAGGAAAAGTCAGCCGTCGGTAGCAGAAGCGAGAAGATTTCGAAGAAGATCAGTGAGAGGATGGTGAAGGAGGAGGAGCGGATCATCAAGCTGAAATACGGAATCAAACGTAAGGAGATAGCCCTAGTCGACTCAAAGGGTGAGATTCTTGAAGCCCTGAATAAGCTGGATCGATTGCAGACTGTAATGGGGAATATTGAAGGAGATATGGATCGATTGAAAGGCGTCCTCAAAAAGATGGAAGATCGGGTTCGATTTCCCACGAACCTGCGCCCGAGTCAACATGTACAAGAAGAATTACCAAGCCACAACACTAATCTGATCACGATAAATCCGTGTGCATTGTGCAATGGCGAATTCCCACACATGGACATCATTGTGGCACCTTGCCAATGCACGTATCATCCTTGGTGTATAGTGATGCAGACGTGGGTGGAAGATTGATGCGCAAAGAAGGAATGTCAAACAGCCTTCACCGAAAATTGGAAGAGGAGCGTAGGCCTTGACAAAATGCCAGGTATGTTAGAAGGCCATCTCAATTTAAATGTAAAGACACAATAGAAATCAGCAAATAACTATTCAGCACAAATAGATTCAGTTCAAAATTTGATCTGCTCATTGTCATTTATGCAACTTGATTTGGAATAGAATGTGCAGATACCACGAAGGAAGCTATGGTTGGTGAATGTTCCGAACCGAAGAAGAGGAGAAGATTCTTGAACAGTGATATAGGCGGCACAAATTTCACTCGCAATAAAAACAGGAAGCATCAAGGATCAGACTGAAAGGAAACTCAAAACCTGCGTAAGTGCTTTTATCTAATAAGGTTGTTGAACAGATCAATTATGTATGGTAATTGACAAACACCTCTTCGCTTTCAATTAAATGTGTAATGTATTTCACCTGAATAGTTAGTAAGTTTTCCAATTATGCATTCGAATAACATCATGACTGTTACTGGTTTTGCAGTTTACATAAATTGTTTGTAAAGATTCTAATTATGCATTCGAATTCTAACATACTTGTTTATATTTTTGCAGATTACTGCAATGGAAAATTTGTGAACGACTCTACAAGTTATACGTTTTCTTCAACCTGTCAAGATTGTGGTTTACTGAATATTGCTTTACATACAACAGTTAGTGTTTGACATGATATACTAGTTCTTTGCCGAACCGGGTCAAGATATAAAGTATTGCATTTTATATTGCAGACTTGGTAAACAATCATCACGACACCCAAGACCTACGTCAACATTTAATCTACTTGAATATTTGGATGAGATTATCTTTGTTTTAGATTCAAGTGGTGCTATGTTTCTGATCATTCTGTGCCGAACGGGTAGTTTATAATCCGTAAAAACTGAATTACAACCTCACAAACTTGTCAATGTTGTCAATTAGGTGTTTGAAATTTTATTTTGTGTTTAACATTTTGGTGCAGGGTTAGTAGAGAGAATTAGAACCTGACATTGATATACTTATGATAAAAGGGGATATGTTGATGCAAACAGATTAGTCAAAATTTTCAACTCAGGAAACTTGAGGGAACTACTTTTTATTTTCTTGCTAATGACTGTTCTGTGCCGAACCTGAATTCTCAAGTTATTGGAAATCACAAATCTGAAGCACCTACTTAAGGGTATTCAACAGAAAACAATTAGTACTTGATAAAAAACAAAATTAGTGCTTAACTTAAGAAAGGGATGACTGGACAACTGCAGAATCCATCTCGAAATACTCTATGACCGTTCGGTGCCAAATGGGGAAATCTGGTACTGCAAATAATAAATCCTGCTGCAGAATCCATCTCCAAATACACTATGACCTCGTTCGGTGCCGAATGGAAAAATCTGGAAATGCAAATAATGTGTTCTGTACATAACAACGCTCTCACCATTCCTAACAGACCTCCCCCCTCCCTTCCCCCTCGTTCTGTATTGAACACCCCTTTGTCTTGTACAGAACACCACCTCGCTCTGAACAGAACACCGACAACAACCGGTTTTGGTTTCGACACAACAGGCCAGCATTTTGGCAATACTTGCTTATTTTTAGATTTTAATTACGCTAAATATTGGTGTTCGTGCAGAACGCCTATACATGGGCGTAATATATTTCTTTTTTTAGATGTATTATAGCATGAATATAAGACAAAAACAATAGAGTACTTCCACTGTACTATTTAGTGGTAGTTTCTTTTTGAATATTTATAGACAATATAGAAAAACTAACATTAAATTTGATTAAAATAATGAATATAAAATTATAATATAAAATTATGAAAATATATATAAATGTTTATTGTAGGGCCGTATTAACCAAGTCATATAATGTCGTATTCATTTCATAAATATTTGTCTATACATAGTAGAGATGGCAAAAAATTGAATGGGAATTTGATACAACCTCTTACTATACTTTAGAATTCATCATTTTTATAAAAATGTATTACTATTGATAAATGAATATGTAGATAAACATGTAATGAAATAATTGTCTTTGTTACACTTTATAGGCTACATGTTCTATTGTTTGATAAATTAAATATACAAGTATATGCGTATATATATACATATACATATGATACACCTATATATACATATACATATGATACACCTATATATATATATATATAGGTGTATCATATGTATATGTATATATCTATACATATCTATATATATTAAGATTTATATAAATATCCATATATATATATATATATGGATATTTTCATAGTTGTAAAATAATTTATATTTTTTTAATATTTATTATTAAAGTCAATACATTATTAGACGCATGTGAATACAAATTTTATATATTTGTATATGCAATAAACACAATAATATGTAAATTGAGTATTTGGCGAGATTTTTGGACTTTTAAAAATTCCATATTGAAAATGACATTAGTTAGAATTATGTAAATTCCAAAGATATAAATATAGTGTTAGAAGTAAGACAAAATATTGAAGTTAAATAGAATGTTATTATATATACATTTTAAATAATATCATTTCATACATATTGAATAGGGTGAAAAAAAAATAGTATATGTGTATACATATACACTATGAGAAGTTAGTAAATTTAGATACATTCCAAATATACAACAATTAAATTTGTTGTTATGTGAGAGTAGTTTCAATTCAAATCTAAAGGCTTCATTTGGGACGTATATAATTACATGAGATGCAAGATATAATCAACATAGATGTCGATACATTAAAATATAAATGTATGCATTACTAATTATATATAATATATGTATGTATCAATTATTATACATACAATTCATATGTTGTATTGAAACTTAGGAAATGAATTTATATTATACCCCAAATGACACTAAAATGACACTAAAAGTGATAAATTGTATATGTATATATATATATATATATATATATATATATATACATATATAGTTATATATAATAATTACTTTATATAAACAATAATTTAAATATTCATTTATTCAAATATATGTCTTAACATTAATATAATAACATATAGCTAAAAATCAGAATATACGTTTTTTAAATATAAAGAACGGATAATAAAAAGTATATGATCAAGTGACTTCATACAAGTTTGGAAGAATGCAATAAATTCTATTATATATTATAAACATATATAGTATCAATCTGAAAAACTTGTATAATTATTCTCTAAGTATATAAGAGAGTATAATATATATACATAGAGTAAATTGAGTATAATATATTTACAAATATTGAGAGTAACATACATATAGAGAGTATAATATATATAAATATATTCATATATTTCTATCAAATTTGTATTTAATATATAAAAATATGTATAGCCCTAAATATATATTGTAAGTGCAAATGGTAAGTCTCTTTGATGTCAACTTTAAACTCTACATATGTAAATGTTGTAATTGCTATATTCTCATAGCATATACTTACTAAAGTTTTGATATCATATACTAACTAATTGCTATGTTACGATACCGCCAACAGCATAGAAATCATGAATCGAAGGGTGTAGATACAGTTAAGTAAAAACAATATAGGAGTGGAGGTTCTGCAAAGGTACGAAGCAAACTCCCTTGTTCGGTATGGTACTCGTGGGATGCTCATGTAGACTTGGAGACCAGACTGGAGGAAGAATTCAATAGGCTCAAAAGGATGATTGATAAATTATCATTGCATTGTCCTCGTACAAAAAATGTACTGCGTGCTACAATACCGCGAGTTCTAAGCATGATATAGTCAAGAAGATAAGCATAACATGTGAACGTCGCAAGGCAATGAATCCAATAAAATACGATATATGCCACACTGTAGTTCAATGGCTGAGGTTACCATCCATACCACGACGGTTTTTCAATGATTTCTTAGCCTCCCCTAGCTTGGTCAGCGGCTTCAAGATAGCGTTGTATATGTCATTGTCTTCTTCGATGCCAAAGAAGTGGCGCCCGGAAGCTCGGCACGCCAAAAGAGATGCCCCTGTAGAGGCATTCAAATCGACAACTATGTCTCCTGGCTTTGAACACATGTCAATTAGGATTTGGAAGAAAATATCCGACTTCTCATGTGGTCCACGCCAAGGGTTTCCGCGTTTGTCAGTGGATGGTTTTCCCACATAGTTAGTGAGAGTAAGGTACCTCATAGGGTCCTCTGGAGTATTGGCCAACAATGGATCAGCGTTCAACTTCAACGGTATTGGCAACCTGTCCCACTGCTTGTCCTTGAGCCATCCGGTTTTTACTAACAGTACCGCTGAGAAATTGAATGTCTGAACAAGGCATCATTTTGATAGTTAGTCTTAATTTTGAGCCTATGTGATAACTGTCAAGTAAGTATGTAGGATAGTCAATATATACCTTGCAATAACAAAGTGAAAAATCCTATGATATAAATAAATCCTAGAATGTCCATCCATTGACCATGTTCGGTTGCGAAGCTGTTAGTTAAAAAAATTATAACCAGAACTTGTTTGAAAATGAACAGGCACCTTGCAGTCATAGCAGTTTCCCTCGACAAGGATTCTAGATAATTGCAGCACATGGGTGAAGTGATTAACTTACCATCATACCCTCATAGGCTGGGTGCGTTAGGGGCTCGGACTGGTGAACTTGCCATTCACACTTAGTTTTCAGTTTGTATTTCAGAATCCAGTGCAGAATCTCGTGACTCAATCCCATGGGCATCAATATCAGAATAGCACCATCATCGTGGAGATAATTGTAGGTAAACTCGAACCGTGATGAGTACCAGTTTTTAAGGGAACCATCCAAAGAGTTCCACGACGGTATGCGATCTCCAAAACCAGGAACAACCGTTTCAAAAGGCTGGTCAATGATAACAAGGTCCGCTACTGGGAACGTGCCTGCCTTGCCGCGAAGAAAGGTCTCCACGCTTCCTCTTGCCTGTCATTGTTACAAGAATATTAACTCATTAGTAATGGAATTGACATGGATTCACTCATTTAAAAAGAAATAGGGGTATTGTTAGGAGTGTACCAAGGCAGCAAATTCTTCGAACGTCGTTGCCTCGCTCTCCAAGAAATCACCGACAGAGTTGTTAATGACAAGTTCGTGGTATTTCACTCCTTCTTGAGCGCGTTGAAACAGAGAGGTCCGCAAAGTTGACAAGTAGCCACCCCCTATACTTCTAGTGACATGTGAATGGGATTTGGAAGACCTTGCTTCAGACTGAGCTCCGTCAATATGGACAGTCCGATCAGCGATTCCCCCATCTTTCTTGCCTCTCTTTGACGAGGCTGCCTGTTCATCTTCTGCACCGGCTGTTCGTTTGTTGCCCTTAGCGGGATGATCTCTTGAAGTCGCAACAGCATTTGAAGGCCCTCTTGGACCACCTCTGGACTTGGGTTTTGCGGTCTTTCCGAGCGTGACATCGACATGAGCCCTTTGCTCCACATTATCTTGAGGAGGACCAGATTGGCGCTGGAAGGATGGCTCCACCGACCGCCTGTTCTCAATTTCATGTGGAGGAGTATCCAGTGGATCAATTTCCACGTACCAGTGGCAAGCCAGTAAGTGCTCCTCACTCCAATCACTCGCTTGCTCAACCGTAAACATAGATTCCTCATTGTTGAGATCAAGCCACGACGCAAAGCAAGGATGTGCCTCAGGCACAAGTCCTTCCGCTTGTAAAATATTGGTCCAATATCTGCAAGCAAGAAGACAACAATAAGTAGCATGAGCTGAATATTATAGTAAGAAATCAAACTCGCTTGCTATGAATTTTCAGCATAGATATTTGAAATGGACAGGAACTCACCGGTAGATGAGGCGGTCCATGGCAGGTTCACCATGGGGCTGCTTTGGGCTCCCCCATTCCGCGGACTTTTGGATCTCCTTGTTGAGAATAGCTCGATTGAATGCATAATCCCATTGCCTCACTCGATTCGAGACAACATAGGCCTCGAACTTTATACTTGGTTTAATATCCGTGAGTGCATAATCACTAGCAATTGCCCTGTAGAACTCCATAGAGTTCTCCTTCAGTTGATGCCAGAACACATACTTGTGGAGGTACGTGTTGAAGGTGTTGTCATTGAACGGGGCGAGGGGAAACTTCTTGAGCTTCCTGTTCTCTTTAGAGGAGTTCCAGATTCGCAGAATTTGCTCCTTTTCCGTCGAGGGTATACAAGAAGAAGCAAGATTCTGTAATTTCTCT
This sequence comes from Bryoerythrophyllum caledonicum, assembly GCA_963971425.1. Taxonomy (NCBI): domain Eukaryota; kingdom Viridiplantae; phylum Streptophyta; class Bryopsida; order Pottiales; family Pottiaceae; genus Bryoerythrophyllum; species Bryoerythrophyllum caledonicum. The sequence goes on along the minus strand of OZ020519.1, from coordinate 25,539,559 downwards.
GTGGTCATCTCTGGTGTCAAATTCGCAGACCAGTGCTTGGCAATCTGACAAATAGTATCATAAATACTGTTAGGGAGAATAGTCATTAAAGATGTATACGTGAGACGTACATCAATTTCAACATAGGTCACCACAACAATCTACTCCCAAGGCATGACCATCACTACAAGTTCACATCCGTCCGATAAAACTACACTCTCTACCAACACCGATGAGCAAGAACAGCACTCGCAAGCCTGAAGCTCTCGCACCAAATTTTTAGCACCCTGATTGAACCCGAGGATTTAGAATAAAAAAAACAGACTATGCAAGGCCAACCAAGGGCCGAACAATGCAACCAACATATGAAATTATACTCCTATTGGCACCAGGTGCATAAACAAATGACTTGCTAGTTGTTGTGCTCAGAGGGGTGTTCGGGACAGAACACTCCTAGTTCGATATCCTGCTATGTCCTCGTTACCATGCAGAAAGTGGTGTTCGGCATAGAATACCATTAGTGCCATGAACGGCGTGTGGACCCCAGTCGTGGATAAGATAACCTCTTTCAAGCAGATCGAGTTCTAAGATACTACGAAGAGAAAATGAATGCCCACAGCATGATTACTTAAGTATATAATCTATATGGCGAACTCAGAGTACATTAAAAACATAATATCATGGACTGAAATGATAGAACAATACCTCGGTGAGGAATGATTTTCCATTTGCAGGATTCGAAATGGACAGGAACTTGGTAAACGCAGCAGACAAGCTCTTTCGCTTTGCTTCCATTGCGCCATTTATTGCTTGAAGCAAACCATCGGCTGTACGCCTACGTCGCGGTGTGTCTTCTTCATATCTCCTTTGACCTTCATCACCAGCCTCGGTGATCTCTTGCTGCAAGACAAATATGAGACATAGTTAATATACAAGAAATGAAATAAAGATTTTAGAAGTGTACATTGTAGAATGCATTGGATACTGCTTACACTGTGAATTAAGTCGAGGAACCTTGCTCTGGGAATCGGATACCACGGCCTTTTCTCCAAAGGTAACTCCTATGCCTTGATAGCCGCACTCATCTCATCCGGAGCAAGTGAATCCCGAAATTGCTCAATAGGCAAAGATCCGAGTTTTTGAATTCGGTGAAGAGTATGGACTTGGTTCTGCTTCACATGCGAGTTTTCATTCGATTTGTTGATGTCGTGCATAGCAGTTAGTACATCCGTCACGTCGTCCGCTGTACGGAGCACAATTGATCTCACCCTGAAGTGCCAATCATAATCATTTATGTACGATTTCTTTATAAAATCATACCACGCTACCAGACGGTGGTTACCATCCCACACGTAAAAATATTTGTCTGATAGCGAAGAAAGCTCCCTGTCACATTTCAAGAACTCCTCAAACTCCAAGTCTCTTTTCCGCCAAAGAGGACTCCATTTTCCTCGATCCTCTGCGGTAACCATCTTCAACTGTCCTTCAAAGTTTGTTGTTGAAACATAAAAAGCAGCAGCTCCGTCGCGGTAGCCATGGACAAACTCTGCCTGCATCTTGGTGATATCATTCTCGAGCGCTGGGCGTACCACCTGCAACTTCCTCATTCTGCAGAGAGGTATGTCTATGTGAGATTTACCTCCTTCGAACATCTCCAGACGCTTCAAGATTTGGATAGAGTTCACCCTGGTCTTTCGATGAGCGACAATGAGCTCATACTCTTGCGCTGAATCCAGTGCTGGTCCAGACATCTCCAGTTCTCCTTCAAGAATTCCACCGTCGCCATCGTCCTCGTTGTGGTTGTGGACTTCAACTCTGTCGGGTGCATCGTCCTCCTCAAATTCGTTGTTTATCATGTCATGGTTGTTGCCATCTCCATCAGGGCCACCATCGCCTTCCATTCCAGAGTTACTGCCGTCATCATCTATCATACCAGAACACGAAGATTAGATAGCTTAAATTGATGAGATATCACTCGTTCGCCACAGACTACGGTAGAGGAGCTTTCAATAAAGTAGCCACAGTTGAAGTCAAGTAATGTGCATCGCAGTTGGATGTAAGTCATAATGTACATTGCTTTATTATAATAGTTACATTACCATGATCATCAGCTCTCGGACTTTCGTCACCATCATCGTGGTTGGCTTCACTCTCCCCGTCATGACCTATGGGATCTGCACCAACAACTGTATGTGAGTATCCTGATTCAAATATAATTACCAATGATCCCTTGTGTTTGCTGCACAGCCTTAGCATCTTTGTCACCACCGAATAACATGTCTGCTACATCTGAAAACAAAAATCAATACACAATGAGGTGGGAAATAAATTCACAATTGACAACATGCATGCGTTCGTCACAGGACGCATCATCTTACATTCAGAACAATGACTTGTGTGTAGACTACTGGAGCGATTCAAGTTGATTGACATACCGATTTCTCCTGGGATGAGATCATCACTTCGGTGGAATTCCTCAGCCATTTTGCTTGCCTGTCCCTCTGCGAGCTGATTTGGACTTCCTATCTGTAATAAAAATTCTAGGTCCGTGAGTCGTTCGGCATAGAACATGGTGTATAAGAAGCTAATGACTACTCACAATTCCCCTAAGTATAGTAAAATCCATAATATTCTCATAGTTTATGAGAAAAATTGCTTAATTCTTAAGAATCCAAATGAAATTCCGATTAAATCAATACAAGATACCATGTTCGGTGCAGAACGACAATTCTATTCAAACATTCTTTAAAATCTAAGGCAGTAAAGCACCAAAGCAAAACATATGTGTATGCACGTGCTTATCATCTAACTAAGTTTATATCATGAGGTTCCTAGAAATGCTGAATTATTTGTCCTATGGACCCCTGTTCGGCACAGAACAGCAATTACATATCATATAATACTTACAGTTAGTCCACAAAATCTGCCTAGGTTACCCCTGTTCTGCACAGAACACCATTAGTCACTAAAGTATAACAATCTTGATCTTCGACATATTCTACCCAGAAAATCTCTAATCGTTGCCAAACAAGTCACGTTTTAAATGAACTAAACATTTTGAATCGAAATTCTGGCTTTGGACCCCTGTTCGGCAAGGGTACTAAATGGACTTTATCTAGCTCGGATTTCCCTGTTCGGCACAGAACAGCCATGCTAATCGAAGTTGAAAAACATGCATCTCACTTTATCAAACCAATAGAGTGCCCTGTTCGACACAGAACTCCAACTTCTAGTAAATATATCAATCTTAGGTTTGTTCATTATCTACCAAAAGTACCGCTGTTTAGCACTGAAGATCAACCTCAAGTATTATATATCACTCTTGACCTTGGATATTGTTAATCCAGAGTACCTCTGTTCGGCACATAGCATCATATAATATCAAAACGTATAAATTTTGTAAACCCATATTCTAGCAAGGAATCCCCTGATCGGCACAGAACATAGTCTACTCTCAAATAAAAACGAACTTCATTTTGGTCATGCGCTACCAAGAATACCCCTGTTCGGCACAGAACTATCATTCAATCTCAAATCGATATAACTTTCTGAACTCATAAGCTAGCCTGTATCCTCCTATTCGGTACAGAACACCAACTAGGAAAGTCAACAGCACATCCATTGTGTTGGATTAAGATCCCAAAAGGATTGGCCATAACCTAAACCTTATCAACCTCATTGTCCCAAAACCACATCACCTAAACCGAACTATTCTTGAACAACAGATCTACACAAACGATGAAGTCAAGAATCCAACCTTGATCTGCTTACAACAATGTGGACATGGAACAAACTGCGCCCCTCAATCTGAACCTAAATGACAACTCTGAATCTTGGTTTCATTACAAACCCAACAATGCGAAGTGAAACATAAATACATAGACCAGACTTACAAATCGAATTGCAAGCATCAAAGATCACAAGAGTTCTCTAAAGTCATCATTTTGAAATGCGCAATCACCCACCCAACGATTACAAACAGCGCACACCCAAGAGACTTACGCTCACTGATGGCATGGGCGGATGCATAACCACGACCTTCTGCAAACCATGGTACCTTGACGATATGCATCCCTATGGCTGCTTTCATCGACCAGATCGCATTAACGATAAAAGGCAATATAATATGGATTACTTTTGTTCAAATTACATTCATTTATGGCAACATCAATGTCGCAATTCTATTTGCTCACTAGACTAGGCCAACAGTAGTTAATGTATCACCGATCATATTATATAGGATCAGGGTATCAAACTTGAGAGCTTAGCCTATTAGTGTAACGATACTTATCCTATGTAATTCTACTCCATCATGTTCTCTACATTGTGAAGCGCTTCATCGTCAAGCCCCTCATAAAATTCACAATACATGTGATATGATTTTTCATGGGTCCAAACCTCATCGGCTTCACTGAAGTGATCCTCATCGTTCAAGGTGCCAGCGGATTTGTCCGATGAGACGTCTGATGGGACTGGCGCTCTTATATGAAGTCCCATATTCTGTCTCTCTCTCGGAACATCTCTAGTCCGAACTATAAAATATGTAACAATGACTGCCATAACCGCAACTAGTACAAGTGCCTCAGTTGACATCTCCACTAATATGTTAAAACTGAATGCTTTCTCTGGCTTCATCGGACTCTGGAAAAAGCACAAATGGCTGTAATTGTCATTTCTATATTCATATGAAACTAACAAATCTCTAGATGCAAATGTAGAAGTTTGAAATATTGCGTGTGGAAAAACGATACCTCTTGAAGTTGTCGCTCAGATGTAGCTAATCTTCGTCTGGAGTATGTCCTTGAGTATTAATAGTCACTTCCTGATTCATCTGCCTTTGGAGGTGTCCTCTCCTCACTCAAAGATCTCCCCACAGACTCTAGTAGTGCCTTTGCTCTTCTAACAGCTCTCGTCTCGACCATAACTCAGGAACACATCATAAGAACTACTTGAAATGATTGTGAGAAGTACGTGACTTGACCAAACTTATAATGATGGGAAAGCGTCTTAGGACCGTCCGATTCTTCTTATTGGCTTAATTGCCGTATTTAATAATTGTTAGCTGTAACCATTCGAATTAAAGTAGGTCACATATTCGATCCTATGTATCCGCTGAAAAGTGATTTGCAAATTGGCTATTGTAATACCCTCACATTGGATCTCAAACGCTTAGGCGGCTTCAGTAATTTTTAGGTATCTTTTTGCATAATTTAAGAATACGTAGCCGTCAGAAAAGTATTCGCCTCTGACTCTAACAATTATGCTTTGTCCCAATTCTTGCTGGCGCACTATATACTGTAATGCACTTTTGGCCATTACTATCCAATTATACAGTCTGCTATGTAAAATATATAATTGACCTACGCCCTCGTATATCATATAAATTGTTATTAGTTATATATTTAACTTTTACCTTAATCATGACTTGTATAAGTTACATTAAGACATTTCCTGAGCATGTTGCCCTTCTCATTCCGATTATAATTTAAAGATAATTATTACATTATTTTAATTAATAATAATCCAGACTTATAATTATTATACATTATATGATATATTTTATTTACTGTTCCATGGTCCAAGCATTTAATTGTCGTAATGTAACTGTTTAGTGATATATGTTCATAGCTGATGGTCGTTCTGTACAAAACACTATAAATCAAGTGACCTAAACGGTTTGCGTGTTTCAAGAATTTTAGTACCTTAAAGGCCCAATTTCGTTAAGGCACTCGTGTTGCCCTTCAGGTTCGCATCATCAGTGCCTTCCGCGAATCTGAAGGGCCACATTAGCTGTATATGTCAGCCATTCTGTGCCGAACGACGCTAATGGCTCTAATTTCGCAACAGAAATTTTCGGCTAAAATATATGTCAGCCGTTCTGTGCCGAACAGGGCTGATGACTCTATTTTTGCTCAAATAAAGGTAACTATTATTCTGTTTTATTTTGCCAGATCCCAACAACGAGTCTTCCATCAGTTTTAAGATGGATCCCAATCTCTACATCATATATCGTACTAAGTATATAAGACATCAGTTCTAGTTGATTATACCACTCTTTCTGATACAACCATGGCTAGCCAAGTAGTATCGTTCAGGCTCTTGACTTCTTCGATTCCTTTCATTCTTCTTGTTGATGACACAGGCTTTGTTAGTGTTGATGAGAGGTTGTTGTGTCTTAAGTTTCAGTTACATGAGACCTCTTTAATAGTGGAGAAGGAGGAGTTGGGAGCTGATGGAGTGGTTCTCAGGACTATCTATCAGAAACCAGACCTTATAGATGGCAGGACAGTTTACACGCTTCGTGCAGGTAGCTATACTATCATAGGAGGGTTTCCCACTCTTGATATGTCTCAATCTTCTACTCTCACTCCTCGGTCTATAGCTACGTTTGAGCGACGAGGTCGTGATAATCTCAAGCGGGCGTTACCAACCGTTAAAGAGTCTCTCGAGAATACTATCAACTTGTTGAGTTCTGATGATGAAGATGATGATGATGACCTAGCGATGCAGACATTTCATTTCAGTGCAGATGGAACAAGTGATCAGAAAGGACTCATTAGTGAATCCTCTGACGCTATTGCTGACGGCTCATTTGAGGTTTCTGAGATGCCTTCAAGGAATATAGTTTCAGAGTCGTTCTCTCAGGACACACCATGCTCGGCATCTGTACAACGTGGAGTCAGTTGTCCAGTAGAATCTCAGACCTCCATGCCAGTAAAGTCGGAATCTACTGATGTTACTGCTTCACTTGAGATCAAGTCTTCAAAACTGCCTGTGGCAGATACCACAGAGACATCCACATTAAGCATCTACGACTTGATTGTTGCCCTTGGTAATCAAGGATCCTCGAAGAGTATTTTGAAATCTGCGGATTTGTCGTCCTTTTCCCATTTGAAGGTGAAGTACCTACCTGTTGAATATAATGGGGATGTCATTTTTGAGTTGCCACCTCTTCCTTGTGTCAAGGAAGGAGGAGCAGGAATGCTTGAAGGTATGGATCGACGAAGTGATGGGCATGCTTGGACGGAGACTGCAACAACCAACATCTCAGATCGAAATTCGGAGCTCTCATTCAAGTACGTGAAGTGTTTAGGACATCTTCGATGTTTGAATCCTACATGTCCTCATCTGATCCGTAATGGTGACTATAACGACATGTACTGGGAAGGTTCCACCCCTGAGATTTTGACACCTGGACCAACACCTCTTCTACCAAAGAGGTGTTCTGTCCTCTGCCGATTCTGCAGAGTTGCCCCTGCTTGTCTGAAGTTGTGCACGTGTAGGATGTTTTATATTGTTTCTAAAAATCCTTGCATGTCGAGGGCTGCTGTTCACATAGGAACACATGATCATCCAGTCGCTAATGGAGAATGTAGAGAGGCATTAGATCTAATCCGCGAGGAGATTCTGACCCAGGTGGCCCGGACACCAACTGCTAAGGTTTCGGCAATAGGAATGGCAATAGGTCGGGAGCTTCTACTCAAACGCCTCGTTGATGTGAGTGGCGACGGCCAAAAGCTTACGGAGGCAGAAATATCCCAGGTGTTTGACAAATGGGCAAAGCTTAGCACTCCAAGCATCCGTAATATGATTGTAGAGGCTAGGCGCTTTTGTGGCGAGGGCGGATACATTGACAACATTCTGAAGTTGAAGAAGGCTTCAACTTTCGATTATGTACATGATAGTGTTTTCCCGGGACAGGGGAGTGACTTAGTGTACCTATTCAAGATGTCGACTTGTGGCGTAGGAAGCGGTGTTGGTCTTGTGAAGAGAATGCAACCTGGAGGAGACCTTGAGAACGAGTGGGTCATGTTTGACCATGTCAAGAGAGTGAAGGAGTGGACGACCCTCGGGATCCATGTTTATGACCCTGATTATTGCAAGGTCATGACGATTGCGGTTTGTGACATGCAGTCCGAGACAACAGAAGCGCAAGAACGAATGTGGTTGTCAATGCTGAATGTTTTGGAAAAGCATGGGGTCACAAATGTGAACTTTAAAGGCTTCATGGCGGATTCGGCTCAAGCGAACTTCAATGCCGTGAGATCCTTATTTGGATCAGGGAACCCCAAAGAGTCGATGGAAGGGAAGGAGCGTACATGCCAATTCCATTGGACAATGGCGTTAGATCGTCACACAAAGCAACTTATCAAGCCAGAGCTCCAACAAGTCCACTTGAAGTTGTGCCAAGATTATCGAAAATCTCGGAGCAAATCCGATGCTGATACTGCTTTGGCAGCCATCAAGGCTTGGTGGTTTTCATCTGGTGCAGTCGCTGAGAGCTCTTTAAAAGAGCTCCACGACTGGATAAATTTTTGGCATTTTCGCTACCATCAATGGGGCTCACACATCTCTGAGGTATGAGTTCAAAACCCTAAATTCTATCTGATTTTGAAATCTGCTTCTTCAATTATGTAGAAGTTGGCGGTTTGCACCTAAAACCTGTGATGTGATCTTGGATCAGCAAAAGTGTTCTGTACAGAACACCCTCTTCTCGTCCATTTTTGAGGTCCATGTTTTGGGAAGGTACATGGTGTTCTGCAGAGAACACCCTCTCCTCGTCCATTTTGGAGGTCCATGTTTTGGCCCCTTAGAGGGGGTTCTGTGCAGAACGTTGTGTTGCCTTTCTTTTCTCGTAAGCCATTTTGCACGAGAAGAGGGTGTTCTGTACAGATCACTCGGTTCTATGGAATCCAGTTGCTCCATATATTTGTCACTCGAGGGTGTTCTGTACAGAACACCCTCTTCTTGTGCATTCTAGATTTTCAGTTTTCTTTCTGCTGAATCAGTAGTTTTTCCTAGTCGATAGGTGACATTCTTTTTAAGTTCATATATTATGGAAGTGCATTTAAGTTTTAAAATGAAGAGTATTTATGCTTCTTAATGAATTTCGACTTTTACATTTTATCATCACTTTAGAGCATGATATACTTTCCACCCTCTATAGCAGTGTGTTAGCATACTGTGATAATAACATTAATATTATTGTATTTGATTGCAGTTTATCTCATTTGAGGAAGAGGCTTCTATGCCAACATGCAATTTGTCTGAGACGGTACATAACAAGTGGCTGCAAGCATCTGGGAATGATATGGTTGATCTTTACAATGCGACACTTGATGACTACTGCAGAGCCGCATTGCAGTCAACACAGTATCACAACTATCTCAAGGGGCGTCTTGGTGGACAAGGGCCATCTCGAAATGTGTTGGCGCTTCGTTTAGCTACTCGTAAGGGTAATCTTGTAAAAGTGGCTGAAATTGTTGGTCACATTTCAGGTGAGGCGGGTTTGAATTCAAGGTTGCCTCATCTTGAAGGTGAGAACGTTTTTGGTTCAGTAAAGAGGAAGTTAGATTTGGCTCCTGGAGATGATGATGATTCACATCGTCATGACCGAGTGAATTATACTCTTCCCAAGCTGGGGAAAAATATGACGCCTGCACAGAGCCGCTCGTTCAAACAGAATTCCACCACAAGCAATCCTTCACTCACTGAAGGCTCTGTAGAAGGACGTGTGGTTACTCGCAACGGCCTTCCAATTCGTGAGACTCCTTGTTACAATCCCATGGACTGGCGGATTGAACGGATTTCACCCCAATCCAAGGACCAATGCAGAGGCTATAACAGTGAAGGCAAGAGATGCAATGCGGTGATGGCAAAGTATCGAAGGGCTACAGCTGCACCAACATTTACTGGCCTTCAAAGGAAATTCAAATCTCAAGATACGGAGCAGAAGCAGTTCTGGTTTTGTCCCTCCAAACTAGATACTTGCGTGATGGGGAGTCGATCCAAGTATGTTATGCATTATCCTACTGTTCCTAATGTCTGGCCTATTAAGCTTGGGACTAATTTATCACAAATAGAGGTCGACGGATTGGAATCTTGAGGTTTCATACTGGAGGAGGATTTCCTTGCCCCATCTAAGGAGATTGAAGGTGGTAAGGAGGATGTCCATCCGGCAACGATGGAAAAAGGAAAGTCATCTGATGCCTTTCTTTGGAACAATCCTATCTACGCTCCATCTGAGCCTGTTGATGGTCCCAGACCTCCAAAGTCATCAGGAGATTACCGTCCCACCATGAGAGATGGTAAGAAATTTAAGAATGTGTCTGAACCTTCACCTGAGCATGTTGCCAAATTTGTCAAATCAATTACCACCGGCTGCTCTGTGGTAAAATATTTGAAGGTTCCGTACCCAGGCTATGGAGTTGTTTACACTATCCACACTCCTGGTTCCATTGCCAAGAATCAACTTTATGAGGTTACCATTGGAGATTTTCCTGCCTGTACGTGCCTTGATTTTATTACTATGAAGACTACAGCCCTTGGTCGTGGCCAGAAAAAGTGGATCCTCTGCAAGCACCTTTACTGTCTTCTACAACGATACATGGGATGTACGGTGGACGATAAGTTTATTCACCGGCCAGCTTGGACATTCAATGAAGTTGGCATGCTTTTAGACAGATGTACTTGGGAGATCTAGTTGCCCTTTTCATTTATAATAACCTTTATCTTGAGAGTACCCTAAGGATGCCTTAGTGCTATAAGTATAATGTTGGAATGTCTTAGAAAATGATGCGTATGTTTCATTTTCCATTCTAGTATTCATTGGCGATTAGTATGGATTTGATTGGATCTGTGCCATATAAATAAGCATCCTTCATTGTTTATTGTAAGCCTTTTATAATCTATATATCTCCTTATTTACTGTTAGCCTCTTATAACCTATATATCTTCTTATTTTTTGTAAGCCTTTTATAATCTATGTATCTTATTTTATATCCTGTATATTCATGCCTACCACCTTTTTTGTGTACGCTTGGAAACCTGACCCTTGAAATAATGGATGATAATCATTCGGAGCAAATTTTCAGTCATCGTTGAAGCAAATTTTCATTAGGTCGTATTTACTATAATTAAACAAACTTCATGAGCAATGAGCGTAAAAAGTACGCTCATCGCTTACAGCTCATTGCTCACTGCTTATGTCACAGCCTCCCTCCAATGTGACTAGTCAAAGTGTATGAAATTGTGTCAGTATGTTACTTTGTAGGTCTTTGTAGAGATTCTCCGGTCAAAAAGATAAATATCCGGTTTTGTTTCCTTCCTTACTCATTGCACTAGAATCAACAATTTTGAAGTGTTTTTGGTGTGAAATTGTCACGGGCTTTTAGGGTTTAAAGACAGGTTTCTAATGTAATTTAGACCAGAATTATATTTCATGTGAACAGAATAACATTAGTGAATTTCGGTGTATAACTCTGGAACATGCGTGATAACACCCGAAGAACTCCACAACCCCAAACCAAGATCTAATTTTTGTGAGAAATACGCATCCGGATTTGTATTTTAAAGTCTGACACCTCATAAAATTCGAGCACCATTCAACACACCCAATGAAGTCTAAAAAGAGGTTACCTAAAGGAGTATTACCACAGTCTACCACCCTTTACAACTCCCATTCTACATATGGAAATCACCACATTGCACCTCTAAAATATGCCAAATCAGAAATACATGAATGAAGTAGGGCTTATCCATGATGGTTTGAAGCCCATGCTACGGCATGCAACTGGGGGTGGGGTCGGTTGAAGGACAACAAACCTGATCCCCTCAATTGAAGACCTCGCAGGTCGATTATTCTTCTGATCAATAATCAATTGCATGCACGTCAATAACATGAAATAATTATCAGTGACGTGATGATCAGTATCATGCCTAATGCTCCCGCTCCCGTCTCTTGACGCACGGCCCGGAGCGGTCACTCTTGAATCCGTCGCTGCAATTACACTTGAATCCAACAGCCTTGCCATAATCGGTCTCGCACTCTGCGTTCTCATCGCCGAAGCTCTTGCACGTCTGCGGCAAGTCGCAGCCCGTTTTCTCGCACCGCGGCAGCGAGCAGATGAACGGCAACGGCACGTCGCAGCTTAAGTCGTTCAGCATGTAGGGGAGCTTGTTCGGGTTGCGTTCCTGTTCCGCCGACTCGAACTTCACCGACAGGCACGTCTCATGGCCGCCGCGGTTGTTGGGTTCGCCGTCGTTCCAGAAGCTCTGGTTTAAGGCGACGCACGGCGCCCACGGGAAGCTCCATCCGGCTGTGGACGGGGCGATTCTCTTGGGTTTCCGCCCGCCGAGGAGGCAGCCCAGACCGCGCGGGTTATCGGGGGAGGCGAACCGTGTCTCGTTCGCCTTGGAGCACGTGTGGCCCACGTCTTCGAGCTCGTCCCAGTCCGCGACTGCCGCCAGGTGACCGCCCGAGTGACCCTGGCAGAAAAACTCCGCGTCCTCCCACCTCCGAGGTTCCTTCACGAGCTTGTAGCACTTTCTGGAGTTCCGTCCCAGCGTGTAACCCTTGGGACATGCAGGAGGCGGCGGCGGCGGCGGAGGAGGAGGGGGTGGGTAGAATGCAGCGCAGGTTGCGTCGGATTTTTGAGAGTTAGAGTTCTCGAGACAGTTCCCTGTGAGCGAGAGCATGTCGCCGAGGCGGCTGCAGGAGCGGTCGACGCCGTTGAAGTAGTTGTCGTCGAGAGTAACGGCGCTGAGGCTGCGGAGCGAGCAAAGCTGCGCGGTGACGCGGCCGGCGAGGCGGTTCTTGCTCATGTCGAAGGTCTCCAGGGACGCCATGTTCTTGATGCTGTCTGGGAGACCTCCACCGACGCCGTTGTCGCTCCAATCGAAGAGCGAGGCGTTATGAAGCTCCCCGATGTTGTAGGGCAGTCCGCCGTGGAAGTTGTTATTGAGCGCCACGATCTCATTGAGGGTCTCATTGAGACACGAGATCGACGTGGGGATGCTCCCGTGCAGGTTGTTATTCGCGATCACGATGGCGGAGCTTCGGGACTGGCCGAAGCTGTCCGGGAGCTCGCCATCGAACTTGTTGTTGTTCAGGAAGATCCCGTCCAGTTCCTTCGCGAACAGCTCCCGGGGGAGCTTCCCGGAGAATTGGTTAAAGCGGAGGTCGAGGAACCCGAGGTTTGGAATCTCCAGAACCGCCATTGGAAACGTCCCACTAAACCAGTTGTTGCTCAGATCGAGCTCGAAGAGCGTCTTCATGTACTTGAAGTTCTCGGGGACCGTCCCAAAGAACCGGTTGCTATTCAAGTGAAACAGACCGATCTCACGCAGCAACCCCAACTCCGGAACCAAGCACCCCTTCAAATTGGCGCCGTTCAGGTCGATTCCCGCGACGACCACAAGGTCCGAGAGCTCAGGATCCTCCGGCGGCGAGCAGAATACGCCATCGTAGCTGCACACATCCGGCCCTACCCACGAGTCGAGAATTTTCTCGGGATCCTCCGTGATCGCCTTCTTCCACGCCTGGAGCGCCCGGTACGCGCGCCACCTGCTCCACGCCGGCGCATGCCGCCCTACTCCGGGAGGATGATGGCCCACTCCAGGCGGATGGTTGCCGTCTCCCGGATACCCCGGTCCATCATAATCCTCCGTCGCAACAACCCCTGCAGCACAGACAGCAAAACACAACAACAGCACCAGGGTCGACTTCATTGCGGATCCTTCACCTCAGACCCCAATCCCTCTCCCTTCTACTCTACCCCTCTTCGTCAAGTCCAATTCTGCCGGACCGATCTAGATCTAGATGTGAAGGCGGACGCCGCGGAAGAGGCGAGCCGGCTCACCATCCTCAAGTGGCGATAAACGGGTGATTATACATATGTTCGTTACAGGAAAATGCGCGGTAAATCGGTGAGTTGCTCCTGTTGTTCGCATGCAAAGATGGTGGACTTGGAGCGTTCGCACGTCGACGGTCTTTTCTAAGCCGGCTGTGAGCTGGAGGTGGCTGGAGTCTTCGGGATGTGCAGAACAGAAAACGTGTTGAGGCAGTTGTACTACACAGTGCCATGACGTAGGATCGAGGAATATCATTATTTTGTAAGTTGCTGCGAGCCTGCTTCCGTACGCGTAAGACTTGTGTTGAGTAGGTAACAAACTCACCACCTGCATCGGATATCCAACCGAAGATATAAATAGGGGTTCCTCTCACTATTTTGAAGCGATGGAAGTCCCGTTTGTCCACTGTTGTATCGTGGATGAAATCCCGAAGGCAGGTGCTGCACAGTTGCAACTTCCCCCCCATGTGAGCGGCGCATTTACAGTGGGTGCTAAACAACAACCAGGCCCAGGAATAGGTCGAAACGGACCAGAATTCCCCGCCATCGCAACTCCTGCGCATCCGGGAGTGTCATTTCCAATTCGTGGACTGTCGTGGATTGGATGGTCTTCTACAGAAACCATTTTTTTAATCAATGAAGTGCAGGGACTCCGCGGCACTGTTCGCTTCCTTTCTTAAAAGTAGATCTGTAGCAAAAGTTTGTTGACAAAGGTGTCACCTCAAGCCGGCAACTTTCACTTAAAGTAACCAGAGCGTGGAAACTCTGTTACAGTGCTCCAGTTTGGAATGTACTCCAGTTGACTAAAACTTGAACGCGGATACAGCTTGTGGTGCATTAGCACTGTTGCATATATTATTATCTTTCTAGAAAGTCAAGGATGATGTATGCACAAGCATCGATGAAATTCCATCGAACGCTTCTCTGAGGCATTTTAGCGGAATCTCTACTCCATTGACTAAAAACTACTAGGATGAATCTTTTTGAGAGTAGAGTTATCCACAAAGTACCCCAAATCCTCAGTTTTTTACCTGTAAAATGGAAAAGCTAGGGTCGCCGAGTCCACTGGTAGGGTTTTAGTGTAGACCTTAAATAGAACACTGGACAGATTAGTTTTTGAGCCCCATAATTCCCAAACTCGAGTTAGAGCCTCGCTTTTAATGAGTGCCGAGCGTTGTCACAAGTTCCACATGGGATGTTGTGGGGTGTCAGAGAAGCACGTTGGGATATTAGGGTTGTAGTGGATTCCTGCCTGCGAGCTTCGGAAGGGAGAAGGGTTCTGAAGGTTTAGGATGCTACGAAGTTCAAAGGGGAGGAGTTTGTGAGGAGAAGAAGCCTAATTTAAAAATAAGCAAACTCTGACCCTTCAAGTCATGCACATTTCTAGGATTGTAGGATATATGCCAGAGTGTCATGACGTTCAACATTGTTCTTGTTTGTTTTTGGGAGATTTGTGCCATTTGTGGTAAGTGACACCTCCATAAAACCATGAAAAAAGGAGGACAAAAGACCGGTTCCCTTTACAAATAAATTTAGTAAAACCGTAGGATCTTCTTCTAAACTTGTGTGAGATGATGTGATAATTTAATATCTTGTGAATTTTGACAGTATGGATTGAAAAATAATTGTAGCTTTGTCCCCAACACAGATATTTGGTCCTTTAATTCCTAAGAGTCCAAATGTACGTGGGGCGTACGTTTTGGAATTTGGGTAGGTCCTACAATTAAAATAAAAAAATAAAACATTTAAAACTGTTACATTGGATTGTCCTTGATAAGAGCTCCACGGAGATATTTTATTATTATTTTTGGATTCATGGTTTGAAAGTTAGTACCACTCAAAGTTAGGAATGGGGACTCCGGGCAGCTCCAAAATTTTGCTAGAAGTCACCACTGACATTGAAATTTTTCATACATGTAGAGAATCAGGGTTGTCTATTGTGTCGTGACGGTGTCAAAATCCGTCACAATGTCACAATGTCACGACACAATGTCATGCCGTCATTATGACGGTTCGTGACATAATCCTGACGGTTCGTGACATAATCCTGACGGAGCTATTTTTACTTCCAGATAATCAATATTTACATTTACCTCAAAAGAGACACGTCGGAATTTGTGTGCCACATGTGCGGACATGTCATCAACCAAATTAATTACATGCTCGGTAATTTACCACATGGTCCGCAGTCCCCGTCCGCCCCGTCCAAGCATTCTGCTCTCAATCCGCTCCCCATCCGGACCCCATTCGCACAGCATCCGCGGCCCATCCGCACACGTATCCGCACAGTATCCAATTTCCATCCCCGTAAATCGTCCGATCTTCGCCCGCTCCCCATCCGCGCCTTCATCCGTGCCATCCGCGTGCCATCCGCAGTCCCCACCCGCCCTTCTGCTCCCCATCCGCGTGCCATCCGCGTGCCATCCGCAGTCCCCACCCGCCCCCATCCGCTCCCCACCCGCACCCATCCGCCCTTCTGCTCCCCATCCGCAGTCTCCATCCGCCCCCTTCCGCACCCCATCCGCAGCCTCCATCCGCTCCCCACCCGCCCCCATCCGTAATTCCCATCAAGCCCTGTCCGCCCCCATCCGCCCAAGGTCCTTCGCCCGTCCGCTGGCTGGACCCTGCCTCATCCGCGCCCAGCTGTCCGCATGCTCCGTACGAGGTCCAGTATAAATTCCTATCTTCCTAGGGTGACCTTACTTATTCTCGCTTAGTGCGTTTCAAGACCTTGGATTCTTTGTACAAGAATGCATTGCATGAGACCCCATTGCTGAGGAAGGTTTGAGGAGCCCTTAGTGGCACTTTCATTCTTGGGACGCCATGCCGCGTCGGAATTCTATATGGGATCTATGGTACGAAGACATGGGTCTCACTTCTTCAAGATTGGCACGACAAGTGAAATGTCGATTTTGTTCTCACACCATGTCCTATAGAGCGGACAGGATGTTGTCCCACATGGGGCACCGTCCTCGTAACGAGGCAGGACGTGATGTTCAAGTGTGTAGGATGGTGCCTCCACATGTGCGTGTGTTGTTTCAAGAATGTGATGGGGGTGTCCCGGATCGTCCTGATGTTGCCAACAATATATCCTTTCACAGAGCTGGCGAGGATGAAGTTCGGGTGGAACCTTTATTATCATTGTCTCAGAACAATGTCGTGGAGCAAGTTCAAAATTTGCAAAGCACTGGTGACGTGGAACCGACACGGATAGAGACTGAACCTAGAGAGCTACGACAACTTTCTTTGACCGAGGGGTTCAACTCTTCTGCAAAACAACTTTTGGATAGGGTTTGGTCTAGTGTTTTTTACGAAGCAAACATTCCATTTAATATCATTAGGCACCCTGCTTGTTTAAAAGCGGTTCGTGAAACTGCACGCGTACGAATGCCGGCATACAATCCACCGTCCTACAACGCTATTCGTACGAAGTTGTTGACAAACAAGCGAGCAGATCTAGAAAGGGGGATCAAAGAGAAAATGGGTGACTCTACATCAAAGTATGGAGTAACAATATGTAGTGATGGTTGGGACAACGTTCAGAATCGGCCATTGCTAAATGTTGTTCAGTCAGGCACGAAAGGGGATGTTTTCCTGGGCACCATCGATACATCGGGGAATTATAAGGACCACTTCTACATTGCTTCTCAAATCCAACCGTTTTTGCAAACAGTTGGGCCCCAAAATGTTGTCCAGGTATGCACCGATAACGCTCCAGTCATGGCGTCTGCTTGCCGTGACATCATGCAAGTGATTCCCCATCTCTATGTTCAAGGATGCGCAGCTCATTGCTTGGATCTTTTACTGGAGGATTGGGGCAAAGAAAATTGGGTGAAAAGGACTGTGAGGAAGGCTAGGGTTATTTGTTTATTCATCAAGAACCACCACGCTCCACAAGCAATCTTTCGAAGGCTTTCACCAGATCTTGCTATTCGTATGCCCAATGAGACACGATTTGCAACCAACTTCATCATGATTGAACGCCTCCTCCAAGTTCGCCAAGCCCTAGAGAGAATGGTGGTTGATGACGCATGGCATGCTTTCATGGCGGAGTTGCGGACAAAAGCCCCAGCTACACATATTAAAGGCTTGTTTGCACGGCAGGTGATACGCTCCGACGGATTTTGGGATACATGTGTGAATTTTCAGTACATGGTGTTGCTTGTGGTACGTATCCTTCGTGTATTTGACGGCAATGCTCCTTCTATGGGCGTTGCATGGAAGGTTATGCATGATTTGGAAATCCATGTTCAAGGGTTTGTCAGGTCCCTTTCCAATTGGGGCAAGAATTGGCAACACGGGCACTAGATGCCTTTAACGCGAGGTGGGGGCTTATGATAACTGACCTTCATTGGGCGGGAGCTATGTTAAACCCTTCTTTACGAGGATGGGCCCCTTTGCATGAGAATGAGCATTCAAGACCAATCTTAAATCAAGTCCTTCGAAAGCTTCATTGGTAGCCCTTCACATATTAAAGGCTTCATTGGTAGCCCTTCATAATGATCGTCCCAACAATGGAATGGGACAAAATCGTCGTCAAGCCAATAGGCTTAGTAGCGTTCAACTTCCTTGCGTGCGAAGGCAACCTCTTGCTCGTCAAAATCAAGAAGGCGATGTCGTGCAAAGTGGTGGGAGGGGGTCTGGAATAGTATTAAGAGGAATGGCTTCCTCCTCGGATGTAGACCTCAATGTGGTTGTCCACGTACCTATAGTTCTTCCACATTGCGGAGTAGCTTCCACTAGCACCGTAAGCAATAATAGACGGCGGAGAACTACACGAGGAACGAAGAGACGTCGAAGGAATCAAGGTAGTACAATTCCATTTACTGGTGAAGATTACGACCCATCAGATGGAAGACCCAATTTGGATGATGATGGGTTACTTGACGCCGAGAGATCTCGTCCGACAAGGAGGTTGGTCATTACTAGGGACGACAATTTACAACTGAGAAGTGGTACTCCTCAATCCGATGACGAAGAGAGCACAGACGAGTCTGATGTGGATCTACGGTGCATAGAAGAAAACGACCCCACAGTTCGAGTGCGAACTTAAGTCCTAGTGGGATGTCTAAATTTCCCAATACACGTAAGACGATGTCTATTTATAATATTTTTAATTTATATCTGCTATGGTTCTTAGCAATTTATTAGTATAGATGTTTAAGGTGTACGTTGCTAGATTATGTGGTAGTATATTTTAATGATTCAAAGATGTTTTAACCATTCGGATTTGCATTGTTACTTCCTATTTTTCAGCTTTGTATGATTACAAAGCTTTATCTACGTGTGTTTTTAGAGACATTTGTAATTCCCGTTTTTTTAAAAATCATACAAAATGTCGGTTAACTAGTCTTTTTAACCATTCGGATTATCCTTCTTAATTTCTTATTTTTGAAAATTTGTATTCCCTATGAGCTTTGAGCTCAATTTTTTTGGGGAGGTATTCAAAATTGTATAATTGTTAGAGTTTGACACATTTGTCAAATTGACATACTCTATCCAACCAATACCAACAAAACCTCTCCCCACTTCCATATAAAACTCCAAGATCTTCATGTGTTTTTTTAATTTATTTTTCCTAAATTGTGCAAGTTCTTCTTTGTATTGGCCATTTGGATTTTTATTCTTGGACCTCGAGTTTATGCACCATTGTTTTGAACTATTGTAATGACATGTTATCCTCAATGCGCTAACATTACAAGAATAAACAAGAACAACTTCTTCATGAGGCGGTCCGAGGCCTCGCATACGACGCGGTCCTTGCACGTGTGAGGGACCGTCACAAACGCAGGCACTTGCTCAAGGATCTCGCATGGGAACAAGCTCCACATGGCAACCTCCATGTCCATGTTTACAGTTTTATTAACACCGAAATCACCATATTGTCAATCCAACCTCATCCCTCTACTTTCCAAGAGTATACATCGTACCTGGTGATAATTGAACCAGGAACCGAATGTTCCGACAATGGAGCTAGAAAGGTAGAAGCTTTGGAAGTCAGAGCATTAGAGACCTTTACACACATGAGCACGACTCTTGGATCATGGCAAAATATTGGAAGATGAAAAAAGCTTCGTGCATTCAACAATTGAGATAGTCAAGAGGGGGTGGTCACAAAACGAACCTGAGCAATTTGAGCACATGCCTAGTCAGTTGGAATTAGTTTGCCAAAATTACTGCCTAGATATGGTTGCTTGTTAAATATATATATATATATATGTGGATTCTTCAAGTGATTAGCAATTTCACATGTGGTTTGGGGAGGAGGAGTACGATGTTTAAGGTGCCTTGATGGGGTGTGAGGAACTTCATGTGCTCGTCGGCAAGCTCTTGGTGGTGGTATTTACCCCTTCGTGTATTCGGCGGCAATTCGCATGCTATGTGCATTGCCTAGAAGATTATACAATATTTGTTGATTAATGAATTAGTCTTGTTCTCAACCATTCGGTGTTGACTTTGTTACTTCCTAATTTGCCATCTCTGTATGATGGAAGAGCTTTATTTGCGTATGTTTAGGGAGATGTTAAAAATTCAAACTGTACATATGCTATTCATACTAAGGTACTGGATAAGCGGTATTTTTACCATTCGGGTTTTCAGTCTTCATTTCTTATTTTCCATCCTCGTATAATCTTTAAGCACCAAGCTTTGAATTGTTTTTGGAGATCTTCAGAATTGCCAATTTCTAAAATTGCGACACATTGTCAATGCAAGCACATACCAAAACAAAACTATTTGTTGCCCACAAATACTTAGAAGTGGAAGCGGATGGGCAGCGGACGGGAGCGAATGGGAGTGGATGGGGAGCGGACTGGGTTGCATACTCGAAAGCGGATGCGGCGCGGATGGGCAGCAGCTGGGCAGCGGATGGGTACGGATGGGAGGGGGACGGGGAAGCGAACGGGGCACGGATGCGCGCGGATGGGCCGCGAACGGGGGGCGGATGGAGGGCGGATGAGGGGAACTAGGAAGCGGACAAGGCGCGGATGGGGAGCGGACTAGGATATGCGGACGAGACGCGGATGGGCAGCGGACGGGAGCGGGTGGGAAGCGGGTGGGGAGCGGATGTGCAGTGGACGGGCGCGGATGGGGAGCGGACTGGGAGATGCGGACGAGACATGGATGGGCAACGGACGGGAGCGGGTGGGGAGCGGATGGGCCGCGAACCGGCACGGATGGAGAGCGGATGGGGAGTGGGTGGGAGCGGGTGGGTGGCGGATGGGGAGCGGGTGGGGAGCGGGTGGGGAGCGAACGGGCGCGGATGGGGAGCGGATGGGGCGCGGATGGGGAGCGGGTGGGTGGCGGATGGGACGTGTACGGTTTGGGACGGGCCGCAGATGGGCCGAATGGACCGGTGCGGACAGGTCGCGGATGGTGGGCCGCGGCTACGGTATAAAAAAGAGGGTGAAGTAAAACAAGGTTACTCTTTCCCACTTTCTCGGGCGCTCTGACGCACTTGCCTCCTTGTTGACGGCGGGTGTGCGGCGTTTCCAGGTGGGAGAGTGGTCCTTTTGAGGACATTGATTCCCTCAAGGGAGAATTTGTCCTCAAAGGCAACAGAACAGGTACCGAAGACGTCAGAGATCTGTTGAAGGCCGGTTTTTTCTAAACATTTGTATGCACTCCTACGCAGCACTATTTTGAAGTGCATGCTTGGGGTTATTTTAGCACTATTTTGAAGTGCAGTTAGTTTTAGGGTGTTTATGGAAGTTTAGTTACAGCTAGGATTTTCATATTAGAATAGTTAGTTTACCGGCTTAGTCAATCAGTATAGGATAGCCACTTGACGTTATTTCGTGGTGGTGGTGATTTTAGAGGAAAGAAATGGCAATGCAAGGCGGTGGTGGAGATGATGCGGGCCGGAGGAGACCAAATGCTCCAAGCGCGGAAGCTGGTTCCTCAAAGAAACCGAAGAAAGGGGTGCCTTTGGAGATGGATATTTTTAGAAACACCGAACTATTGGCGTATGATGGATGGGAAGATGTGCCAGAGCCATGGACATGTCAGCAGGCCTTCAACCTTGTTGGTTTTGCGCATCTCGATCGGTGGTACCCGGAGGAATCTCACAAAGAGCATTGCCGCAACAGACAACTCTCGTGGAATGCCATTACCGACGTGGATTCAAAGTGGAGATTCTTGGAGATTTTACGAGCCATCTCTCACCAAGGACTTTGGCCCAAAAATAGCATTCCGAGGAGGATAGGAGCCATGGTGTATGCGGAGTGTGTGTTGCACAAGTGGGTTGATTGGTCAACAATTCACCAACCGATAACCGCGGGTGGCAATGTTGGGAAGTTTCTTGGCCCGCTACTTTCCGCGAAGCAACCCATCATTGACATTCCGAGGAACCCGGTTCCAGAATGGTCCCACACCAACAGTAGCTTGGTTGATCCACCGGACCAACCGTTGCCACCGGATCGAGAATTGCCAAAGAGACGAGCTACTACAACAAGAGCTCGAGAGGTGGCGGATTTACCATTAGAGTTATATGATGAACTTGCCATTCTCAACACCGATGCAATGGATGTGGAGTCGAACACGCCAATTAGCGGTGGAAGTGAATTTCCCGGGCTTGGACAAACCGAGGTAGTGGGACATGGTATCGAGCGCATCAATATCACAGATGGCACATCGCAACGATACCAAGAATTAAATGCGGAATATATTGCATACAAGGCGTTGATGGAGGAGCGTGCAAGAGAAGCGGCGATGAAAACATTGACGTTGGAAGCAGAGAAGAACGATCTGGTTGCCAACATGGCCCATTTGCGCATCGAGTTACAAGAAGCAAACATTCAAAAATCGAAATACGAGGTGGATGTTACTAAATTGCAACGCGATGTTAGCAAACTCCACAACGAGCCGGACACCATGATGCTAGGCACGGTGTTAGCTTCGACAAAGGCGAAGCAGTACGAGGCAGAGTTGGCAAAGATTTCTGCTGAGTGGACAACCAACGGTAGGCTGAGAACATTGTTACTTACGTCTTGGCCAACGTTAGATGATATGTATCCAAGCAATTGGGATGACATAGATCCACCAGTGTTTAAGGCCAACGGTAGCATTGACTGGGGACATATTGTCGAAGAGGATCACCGATGGAATATTCACGAGACGGTTGGTGGCCTCGGAGATGTCCATAAAATATGGGGCCACGTGGATGAGAAGACCAATGATGGATCGCGGTGTGCCATTTGCCAAAATCCGTGGGGCCCAGAAGGGTGCTTCACGCTTGGATCATGTGGTCATTCGTACCACCCTCAATGTCTAATCGAGGATATGATACGAAAGCGTACGTGCACGGTTTGCAAATCGCCTTATCATGGCCGCTTGTATCTTCAATTTGGCCTTCGGGATTTCATGCCAAGACATTGGGTGTATCGCCAAGAAGACTTCCCAGATTTTGACATTGGCGCTGATGTCGGACAACCTGTCACGTGGAATTGGAGATACAACGTCTCATCCGCACAACTTATTGCCGCAAATGAAGAAGCTGGCACATTAAATGATCCAAAGAATTTAATGAAGGCGGCAGAGGGCATGTATCCAAATCAACCACCGGATTTCGGCTTGAAGATGTTTTTCTACAACGTAATGGGGTGGCATTACGATCGAGAGAGCATGATGTTATTGCCGGGAATGGGAATCGGACCGCATTACAACTCTAGGGGAGTAGAGGCGCTCACCACTGCAGGATTCAACCGATTATATCGGCGTGTGCAAGATATTCAAGAAGCTCGAAGTGCAGAAGAGGATCTGCTTGAAGAAAGAACATACCATCACGCACGACTGAGGGCCGCGGCACTAGACGTTATATTAAATGATATTTCCCCAGAAGTCAAGGCTTGGCTAGAACGTGAGAGAAACCTACAGAGACGGGGAATGGAAGTGCCTCATGCTTCTCATGGAAACCAAACGCGCGATACTGATGAATCCTCGTCGCAACCAAGATAAATAATGCGGCAATTCTTGAGATGTTGCGGAAGTGAATCTCAATGCGGATAGCAAACAATAGAGCGCCTATAGTCTCAACATCGATTAAATATTTAGGAAAAACATTAGATGATATTTTCTATTTTTTTTTTGTGTACAGCGTTGTTATGAATATATCTACGTGTCATATTCTGTGAAAAATCATGTGTCCTTTGGTGTGTAGAAGGTATTGATTCAAAGGCTTCTTTTGGTGCATTAATCTCATAGGTGCATTAATTTGTATTGCAAAGAAATGTATGTCATGTGCATAACTAGAACTACCTTCATTAGATTCAACATAGCAAAAGTACTTTTGTATATTCTAAATAAGTTCGTCCTTCTCTTCTTCTTTATTTGTGTTTTTTTTAAAAGAGCATAATATTTAATTTCCTCACTCTCCCTCTCCCTCTCCCTCGTCATTGGAATTCATTGTCCATGTCACCGGGATCCATGTCCTTGTCATTGGAACGATGTTTGAGGATGGGTGGAAAGAAGAGTTTTTTGGGATTCCTTGCCAGACAATGTGTGGCAATGTGCAAATTTTTTGACTAGGAATGAAATGCAATTTTCCACTAAAGACAAATAGTTTGTAACGATGTGAAAAGAAATAATATTACTAGTTTTGACCTTAGGATCTCAATTAAGACTTATTAAGCAACATACTCTCAAAATTTGCAATAAACTTTGACCGCACAGATTGATAGATTATAGTGTTTGAAGTCAAGCAAATGGTTCATTTTATTCCCTACGTTCAGTGGATCAGCGCGGATGACTTCACTTGGTGTCAACTTTTTTCACTATTCAAGGTCCAAATCCATTACCATCATATTAAGCATGATATTAGTTCCTTATTCACCAATTTTCTGAGGCAAACGAGTGTAGCATGTTCAAATCAGTTGTGCAAGGATTGAGGTTCAAAATTTGCCAATTCATGCTTTAATTTTTTTGTGAAGTAAACATGTTTTAAATTGATAATCCGAATGTTAAATAGGAAGGCTTACACCATATATTGTTGTGGAAAAAATGAAAATTTGAATATGAAAAGATCTCTAAGATTTATGTAGAAAAGTAGATCCTTTATCAAACATCATTAGAAATATTATGGCATCAAGAAACACTAAACCATAACACACTCAACGCCCAACTCTCCGAAAACCTCTTACAAAAAATCCTCTCATTTCTTATTTTCAAACTAAAACAAATTACTTTACCAAACGGCACACACATCATGAATAATGAGGACTTCAAAACCTTCCACTTCACCCCATCCAAACTAATAACAAATGCCTTACATATTGCCAAAAAACTTTTTTGTCATCGAACATGCCCCACCACATGCACTACAGTCGACCCTCTTTAAATGTTACTCCTTGGGAGCGGCCAAAAGCATAACACTTATCGAGGTCTAACACATTGAAAATAACACTTATAAATTTTGGAAAAAAATAATTATAACACATATCGAGAATAACACTTATAAGCCATGAGAAATTAATTTATAACATTTATCAAGGTATCAAACTTATAATACTTAAAAAAAGAATGAACAATACATATGAAAAAACACATTTCTAAGACTTCAAACACTAGGTTTTAAAAAATTTATAATACTTAAAAAATGAATGTGTAACAAATATTAAAAACCGCAAGTTCTCTAAGACTTCAAATATAGTTTTAAAACTTTTATAATACTTAGAAAATAATTGCATATAAATATCAAAGATTCAATTTGTAAGACGTCAAACATAGATTCAAAACTTTTATAAAACTAAATAACGAAAGTACAAAAAAATATGAATAATAAATGAACTACGTTGATTCAAAATAAGAATCTATTGTGGTTTGCCGAGATTCTTTCATGGCAAAAAATGGGCAAAACTAAACTACATCAACAGTACATTAGATTACCTTGTAACACCTCCACCCCTTCCAAACTACCAAACCTTAACCACACAATGTGTGAAAAACTCACATTCAATAGAGTGTCCTATTAAAACTTTTTTTAGTTGCCTGAAGTGTCCGCTCTCCCATTTGAAATTGGAAACCCTATTAAATTTTTCATTAACCCCTAAAGGACCAGAGTCTCCTTCGGGGGGATTTCTGATTTTGGGCAGTTCCTAAAATTCGGAATTTTTGTTTTCTCTGACATTTTTATTCTAGATTGCCTCTGAAAAGAGCTTCGTGGAATTTTTTTTTTTTTTTTTTTTTGGATTTGTGGTTTGAAAGTTAGTACCACTTAAAGCCAAAAGTGGGGACACCGGGCACCTCCAAATTTTTTGACAAAAGTTTCTATTGACATTGAGATTTTTCACACATATAAAGAATATTTCCTTTTCTGGAAATTTTCAGAAAAAATTCTTGTCTTTAGTGTAAAAAGGCATTTTATTACAAGTCAAACATTTTCACACATTGTCGGGCAACGGGGGAAAAAAATTCATCTTTTGTACATAAAACCTAGAGATCTTCATATTTTTCACTTTTTATTTTTTCAACAACAATATGTGGTGAAAAAATTATTATTCACCGTTTGGATTATCATTTGAATACATACGTATTTCACAAAAAAATAAAACGTGAAATGGCAATTTTTGAACCTCCACTCCTTGCACACTTGTTTTGAATATGCTACACCCCTTTTTTACTTCTAAAAATTGGTGTGTCGGGAAATAACATCATGCTTAAGACAATGGTAAAATATTTCGACCTTGTACAATGAATTTTTTTGATACAAAGTGAAGTCAAAGTTTGCTGATCTGCTCAACCCAGGAAAGAAAATGAACCATTGTTTAGACTTTAAACACTAAAATCTATCAATCCGTGCAGTGGATTGCAACCAAAATTGAACAGCATGTTTCTATAGAAGTATATTTTAAGATCTTACGGTTGGAAATCCGAAATTCACTTTAAATTGTGATTTTCATGTCTCTTTTTTGCAGTGGCAGTTTTGGACTGGTTTTAGAACACAAGTGGTCGTGGTCGTTTAGGGGTTAAATGGCGGATTTAGGGAAAAATTGTTATCCTATCAAGGTCTTAGTAATGTCCTTCTACAATAAAAATTTGAAAGTGGAATGTTGGAAATTTAAACCCGAGGAACCTGACCAAACTTTCAAAAAGGCCATTGTTGACAATTAGTCCTCAAGGGGTTAATAAATTCAAAACAGGGAAAAAAATCCCTTCATAAATTATTGTACCTATATGGCTATGTCCATAATGGCAACAACATGGACGAGGATTTTCGAAGATACTAATTGAAGGGGGAATCTATTGCCGATCATATTACCCGGTTTCCTTGCCTAAACCTTGGCAAATTATTGTTGCGGTCTTGAAGGGTTGGAGGAGTCACCGCCTTGTGCACGAATATTACTCCGTGTCCCATATCCATGGCGTTCATGGCGAATCACCATTTCCGAATATCGAGGTATGTCCCCACCATTGAGCCATTCCTTTACCTCCGGGGCAACTTCATCCAATATGGCATCGAGCGCCGCCACCAGTAGTCGTTTACGATGGTAGCGTTCTTCCCAAAACAAGTCCTCTGTATCAGTGTTCACAGCTAGAGGAGTTCCATGATAGGATCTGCGTAGTTCCAGGGTTTCTACCGCTCGCTCACCAGATGAGTTGTAATATGGTTTTGGTCCTAAACCGTGCACCAACTCCTTCCTCTGAGGATTCCAATGCCATCCCATAGTTTGATAAAAAAACATCTTCATGCCGTACCCAAGCAGGTTGTCAGGATACATCTCATTCGCAGCTTGAATTAATTTCTCTGCATCATCTTCCAAGTTCCCCCCCCCCAAACTTATGCCACACCTCTGCCTTTGATATATTGTGCCTCCAGCTCCACTCAACAGGGTGCCCATTGAAGTCGCCAAGTTCAAAATCATAATCGTCTTGGCGATACACCCAATAGTTAGGCATGAAATCCCGGATGCCAAATTGCAGATATAAACGTGGATGTAATGGCGCTCTACAGATACTGCACATACGTGAGCGAATCATACTCTTGATTAGACATTGTGGATGGAACGAATGGCCACATGATCCAATCGTAAAACACCCTTCTGGGCCCCAAGCATTTCCGCAAATAGGACATGACGATCCGTCGGATGTCATTGGATGTGGTTTTAGCCACAACGGCTTCCCCATCATATCTAGCGGATAGTCATGCACATCCTCGATGTTCCAATGATGATCGTCTTCTGTGACGTGCTTCCAATCAATGCTATTGTTATTCGTCTGTATCGACGGCTCCTTGTTGTCCCAACTTTTCAAATACATAGTTTCCTCTAGAGGCCACGATGTGAGCAAGAGGGTCCTCAATTTATTATCCAACGTCCATTCGGCAACAATGCTCTTGAATTCCGCCTCATACTGCCGTGCTCGTGCCACCGCAAACACCGTTATAAGCATCATCTCTTCCCGCTCGGCAACGGTTTCTAAAACTAAGGCTGTCAATTTATTTATCTTCGATTCGTCGTTTGCACTAATTGCCTTTAATTCATCCACCTCACGTTGGAAATTTGCACATGTCGCCTCGTTTGTAATATGTTGTGCTTTGACTTCTTCTAGTTCCTTTCTCAAGCCTGCGATTTCAACTTGATAATTTCCAATATCATTCTTGGAATGGTCGAGCTGATCGCGTAACATGGCCATTTCGGCAAGCATGGTGTCCTTCTCTGAATCTAGCACACATGCTTTGAATGCAACTTCTACGGCAGCGTCCCTATCGCATTGCAACCTTGTAATTTCCACGCGGAGCACTTGTAATTGCGCCTTCAACTGAACACACGTATCCTGAATATTGAGGTCTGCATGAGCTTGCAAATCACCAATACTGACCATTGCCCTTGTTCCTTCAATTGCATCGCCCAGTCGTTCGTATTCATGATCACTTCCTGTTTTGCCAACAAACCCCCCATGGTCACTTACAGTACCATGCAGCATGCATGTTGTTGATATCTGAATGGCTTCGTTTTGATCCGCATTGGTCACCTGCATAGATAATGGGGATGGCATTGACTCCACGTTAATCTCATTACTCACATGAATGCCCAACTGCCTCGCATCTGTAACTTCGGGCTCGCGCAATGATTGTTCAATGGCATCCACTACTTTTGTCCTCTTAACTACTTTCCTCTTTTGTTTAGGAGGTGCTTCTCGATCCACTGGCAATGATTCATCAGGGTCGTCAACCAAGCTTGGGTTATTGCGGAACCATGCAGGAACGGATTTTCTTGGAATCTCTACCGGTTTCTTTGCAGAAAGGGGGCGTCCATGAATCTTCCCACCACAATAAGGTTTGTGTAGCGTTGACCAATCCACCCTCTTCCCCAATTGATGTTCCGCATACATCAATGCCGCGATACTTCTAGGGATATTGTTTTTGGGCCATCGCTTCAAGTTGGAAATTGTACGTAGAATCTCGAGGAACCTCCACTTCACATCCACGTCTTTGATGTCGCGGTACGTAACAGCCTTTGCTGAACAATGTTTCTCGTGGAGCTCTTCCGGCCACCATCTATCAAGATGCGCGACCTTAATATAGTCCATAGCATTTGTGGCAGTCCATGGCTCGCAAACACTTTCCCATCCTGGTTCCCCTAGAACATCACGATTTTGATATACTTCAAGCTCCAAATCCGCAGGGTTCCTCTTCGGCTTCTTCGCTGACTAACAACTTGACCTCTACTATGCATGGTGGAAAATTATTGGAAACCTCTATGGGCTCCCGCAATACAAAACAATACTATGTTTGAACCTATTATCTTGGCGATATTATCTATTGTGATATGAGAGTTCCAAATAATTTCTCGACTAAAACAACTGTAACAACTACCACAACTACTTGTACTTCAAAGTAGTACTGAAATAAAGTCCCAATCATGCACTTCATAATAGTGCTACCTAGGAGTATTAAGACCCTAAACCCTTCTTGGAATATCTGATGTCTTTTGTACCTGATCAGTTGCGTTTTGAGGACAAAAATTCCCCCCCTTGGAAGAATCTTGGACCTCAAAAGGGCCACTTCTCCATCTGAAAACCCCGCATACTCGCCGTCAACGTAGAGGCAAGTGCGTCAGGGCGTCCTGATGAGTAAGAAAGAGTGAGGCCACATTGAACTCCTCTTCCTTTTTAAACACGTCGGCCATATCCGCCCCCATCCGCTCCATCTACTTCCCACCCGCTCCCCATCCGCAGCTCCCATCCGCAGTCCCTGTCCAATGCCCATCCGGCATATCCACTCCCCACCCGCTCCCCATCCGCAGCACCCATCCGCTCCCCACCCGCTCCCCATCCGTAGCTCCCATCCGCAGCTCCCATCCGCAGTCCCTGTCCGATGCCCATCCGCACCGATCCGCACCCATCCGCTCCCCACCCGCCCCCATCCGCTTCCCACCCGCCCCCATCCGCTCCCCACCCGCCTCCATCCGCTCCCAACCTGCTCCCCCTCTGCAACTCCATCTGCAGTCCCTGTCCAATGCCCATCCGCGCCTATCCGCACCCATCCGCTCCCCACCCGCCCCCATCCGCTCCCCACCCGCAGCTCCTATCCGCTCCCCACCCGTAGCTCCTATCCGCACCCCTGTCTGCTCTTCATCCACGCTCTATCCGCACCCATCCGCTCCATAAGCGTTCCCCATCAGCAGTTACCATCCGCAGTCCCTGTACGCTCCTCATCCGCGCCCCATCCGCTCTCACCGACCCCCATCCGCTCCCCATCCGCGCCCATCCGCTGCCCGTCCGCTCCCCGACCGCTCCCCGACCGTGCGGTTCCCAATGTTCGCGACCCGTCGGGGCCTATATAAAGGCAACGAGGCCATTGACGATTTCACTTTTTGCACTCCGCTCCTTGCCCAATGGGAACCCGAGACCTTGTTGCGTGAGCAGCATTGCACGGGTTTCGACGGTACAGGAGTTTGGAGTGACGAATTGCGGGGAAACCCTTGCAGTTTTTTTCCAGACTCACTCACACAAACGTTGCACACCGGATAACCGGTTAACATTTTTTCACACAATGGCTGACAACAGGGTGCATTACCAAGATGCAGATATGCAACTCCATGAAGCTTATAATGTGGAAAATGCATCTGCTATTGCAGCTCCTAACTATGTCAGCGGTGGTAACTTAGGTAGAGGCCAAGGCAGCAGAGGTGGACCAAGCGAGAGAGGTGGCAGACGAGAACCCGGAATGAACCAAGAAATTTTTGCTCTCGGACGAAGTAATTCTTGTGGATCACAATCACATTCAGGAGGTACACGAGGATCTGTGGGGGGAAGACGTGGAGCTGGGCGGTCTCGAGGATCAGAAAGCTTGGTTGGGGATCGAAACCTTGGAGGTCGTAGTTCAGGTGGCTCCAATGTTGATCCCGAGCGTGGAGCCTCATCGGTACGACCACTTTCACATAATGTGGTACCAACGCCATCAGAGTCCTTAGTTCCCAGCGAACCTTCAGACGCAACATGACGTGGACGGGGCAAACGACCAGCAGATTCAGAGGACTCGGGAAGTGGGAAGAAAAGGCAAAGGACCTCTCATGTAGATCAGATGAGCAAGCCTTTCAAGACCAAGGTTGTGGCCGAGTTATTATCATGGTATAAAGATCATGATCTAGGTCAGCTGGAGAGACGCTACTTGAATCGAGGTGCTGCTGGATTGGAATCGTTGGGGGAGAGATTGAAAACAATTGTCGACGGCGTTGCTAACGAAGAAACATTTGCCGAAGACAAACGCCGTTTTTCTTACGAAGAGTGGGTAAAGGAATACACTCAGAAAGCCATTTTTAACCCCGTCATAACGCTTTGGGAGGTACAAGCCAAGATATTAACAAAAGAAGGTCGTGTGATATCTGGGTGGGAAGAATTGAAGGTGAAGTTAGATAAATTCAAGGAGGGGGTAATGAAAGTCAAGCCTCGAGGGAGAGGGAGCCAAAATGTCCCTTGGATTGAACGTGATTTGTCCGCGCGAATTGCAACGAGAGGTCGCGAAGGGGTGGTGTGGCTCCTATTAGAGGCGGTGATAAAGGGACTAGTTGGGAGGAACTATGAAGGTGGCTTTGGAATTGTGCGACGTGTGAGCATCGAAGGTGTGAGCTGCATTCCACCAAATATAGAGTTCGCGGGGAAGACAATGAAGGAGGATTCGAAGACGAAGAATCGGGAGAAACGATCAATCGAGGCGCTAGCGTGTCCGGTGGATCATGCGGGGGTAATCAAGATTCAATTTCTCGATAGAAGAACATACGAGTCATATACTCTATGGTGGAACGGAGGCTCACTCGCGTCCGTTTGGAGAATTGACTCAAAATACGAAGAGGAACATGAGGATGACATTCTCAGAAGTGTTGGAATCGACCTCGATGCCCGTCTAGAATTGTGCATTTATCTCAAAAACCGGGCATATTTAGCATGGGCACTCATGTGCATCATGGACGTGATACATTCTCAACGGCTATTGCACAATGATTTGAGTCCCAACAATGTAATGCTTCATTTCCCAAAAGACAAAACCGACGCCGTATACATTGGGGTGTGTGATTGGGGAATGGCATCTTGGGACAACGAAGATAAGATGTCGAACTATGGTCGACCATCTAGCAGGGAGGTGCAAGCTTACAGAGGTAAATACCAACATGCGGCCCGCGAGCTATTCCATGTGTATGGCAAGCCCGGAACGGCAACATCACCGAGAAGAATGGGAATAAAGCATAAGCACAACCATAGATCTGAGGCGTATGCAGTGGGGTACTTGGCAAGGAGGATTTACAACCGCGATTGCTCTTCAAGCTTGTTCCAGAAGAACAAAAATCCAAGTTCATTGTCGCGTCGGTTTGAGCAAAGTATGGATGAGTTGTTAAAACCTGATCCACTAGAGCGATCCACCGTCACGCATGTGGTAGACATGTTGAAAAGACCGCCTTACAACTTGGAAACCCCATGGGACTTCTTCCGCAATCAGTAGTATATTGTGATTTCATAGACCTTAGATTTTGCTCGATATGTCGGATGTTGTTAATGGTGTGAAGTGTATACTTCTTTTGTAATCCCTTTTTGAAACAAGAGAAATCCTACGTGGACTTCCCTGATGTTTTGAATAAAGGCAAAGTGTTTATGAAACGATGTTTTCGTCTTCCCATCCTGCCCTTCAAAACCTCTCAAATAAAGACAGAATAACTCCATCCACAATCACACAACCGCCTAATCCGCAACCAGTTTGTAGCCCATCGAAGGCAGTCCGCGCCCAGTCCGCTCCCCATCCGCATCCTATCCGCACCCATCCGCAATTCCAACCTGCCCCCATCCGCACACCATCCGCAGCTCCCATCCGCACTCCCTATCTGCTCCATCCGCTTCCCACCCGCTCCACATCAGCAGTCCCCACCCGCCCCCATCCGCTCCTCATCCGTAGTCCCCACCCGCCCCCATCTGTTCCCCACCCGCTCCTCATCCGCAGTCGATACCCGCTCCCCATCCGCTCCCAACCCGCACACCATCCGCAATACTTGCGTCCGCAGTTCTTGTCCGCTCCCCGTCCGCGTCCTATCCGCACCCTTCTGGGCCCCATCCGCCCCCATCCGCTCCCCACCCGCCCCCATCCGCAATCCCCACCCGCCCCCATTCGCTCCCCAGCCGCTCCTCATCCGCAGTCGATACCCGCTCCCCATCCGCGCCTGTCCGCCAAAAAAATGCAAGCTCACAAGATTTTCACTCAAGGGTTAATATTACATCCCTAAAGGTAAACGAGATGATATACACGTAGGATGTCATTGCCACCTAGGACGGCCACGTCCACCCTAAGGTAACTAAGTTACCTCTTGTGGGGGTAAAGCCTGTCTTTGACCCTACGTTGACCCTATTGTGTCGTGACGAAAGGGTCCGTCACGACACGACGCGTCACTGTCACAATGTCGCGATAGACAACCCTGTTAATGACTGTATATGAATGGATTTTTTTTTGTGTATACATATTGTCACTTGTATATTTATTGTTGTAATTGTATGTATATTACCTCCTTTCACAAAAAGAAAGTTGTATGTAGGGGGTTTTAAAAGTAGGCTGCGCACGCACATGATTCTAGGTTTTAATGAAAGGTGCACCCCCCGAGCTTCTAATTCTCCTTCTTTTCTATTGTTTTTGTTTTTTTCTCTCCTTTTCTTATTTTTTTCTTTCTATTTATTTATTTTGGTTAACTTCATAAAATTCTTGGTTGCCACAATGTGGTTCCTAATTAAAGAATTAGTGCATGGAAAGGCTATTTAGCCATTTTGATCAAAAACCACAAACTAACCAATGGGATAACCCATTTCCACGACTTGTTAACCTTAATGGACCCGATGCGTGGTCCATTCGTCACCGTGAGCTGTTTTTGTGGCTCATAGGTCCACACCTTGCTTGAGAGAGGTCCGCACCTTGTTGTTCTCCCTCGCTAGCTGGTCGTGCTTCTCTCCCTTGCCTTGGTCGTCTTCTCGCCTTGGTCGCCTCGGTCGCCTTGAGAGGTCCGCGCACAGTATTGAGAGAGGTCCGCGCACAATTTTGAGAGAGGTCCGCACCCTGCTTTTCCTGGTCCGTTCATCTTCCTCGCTAGCTGGTCCTGCTCCTCTCCCTCGCCTTGGTCTTGTTCCTCTCCCTCGCCTTGGTCACTTTGAGAGGTCCGCACAGAGTAATGAAAGAGGTCCGCACAAAGTATTGAGAGCGGTCCGCACCTTGCTTGAGAGAGCTCCGCACCTTGTTGTTCTCCCTTGCTAGCTGGTCCTGCTTCTCTCCCTTGCCTTGGTCCTCTTGTTCGCCTTGCTTGAGAGAGGTCCGCACCCTTGTTGTTCTCTCTCGCTAGCTGGTCGTGCTCCTCTCCCTCGGCTTGGTCGTCTTGTTCGCCTTGCTTGAAAGAGGTCCGCACCTTGCTGTTCTCCCTCGCTTTGAGTCAACCCTGTCCTCCCCGAGCTCTTCAACAGGGTATCACTCGGCCCTTGGGTTTACTCAGGTTTGGTGCGAATCTTGGCATGGAGGCTTGGTGGGCCTTCCCACTCGAGAGCTAGGGTTTACGAACTAGAACCTTTGGAATGGCCCAATTTAAAGAGGTGTTCTCGGGCCACTACTTAACTATCTTGACGATTCCAAGTTGTTCCTTATTTTTCCTATACTAATACTTCCTAAAGATTTATACTTGGTAGATCTTTCCCACTAACTGTTTGATGTACGTTAATCCCCCTTAATCGACTAACTAAAAAGTTTTGAAAATTCGTGGTACGACAGCTGAACATCGGAACTCCCGGGCTCAGAAATTGGAGGTAGGCCTTTCTTAAATTGGGAGGACCTTTTTTAAGTGTGGGACAGATAGCGGTGCGAGACTTATAGAACAATTTTGGAGTTTTGTACCATTGGAAGATAAGGTTCGCTTTGCCATCTCCTAGTCCAACACTCCCTCTTGACGACCTTCTTCGATTCTTTCTTCTCTGACATGGGGGTGATAGTCGACTAAGGTGGCACGAATATTGTGTCACAAACCGTTTTTTGCCATGTCACAACTACTCTTTTGCGTCACATGCCCAATTTGCGTTTGATTTCAGATGTTGGTCTCCAAAATGTGAGTCCTCACTTCCATGCCATCACACATATCATAAATTTTCACCAAAACCCTCTACAGTTCAATGAGAAGAAGTATCTTTGTAATTACTATATATTTGTCACAGTTTTCAGAAGTATACAAATATACTTCTTGTGGGAAATTAGAAGTTCATAATTCTACAAAACTTTCAGATTACATGCACAATATATTCTTTTTAGTCATTCCAAATGAAAATTTATGATCAGAGACTTAAATTTACTTGTAATAGCAAAAAATGGATTTATTGTCAAAAATACTTAAAATGGGGGTTAAATGTTGATTTTTGCTCCAAATTCTTATCGAACCTTCTTTACCATACAATAATCTATCTTAAAATATAAAGTGTTTTCAAAAATATATTTATTACCATCATTTTCTTCAAAATCTAGTTTTCGGTTGAAAACCTAGCCTTGAAAAAATTGATATACTGCGTAGTATTTCTAGTATATTTTCAGACTCTGTAGTATGCAATATTTTCATCTCGGGAAAGGGTTCGGCCACTTATTGAGCAACATGTGTTATGACAACACAAAGTCTCAAAAATCAGCACTTTGTTCAAGAGATTTTCAGCTCACCTAACATTTTGTTGGCCATGATTTCTCCCCACCTAAAAAATGGACGGTTGGCATTCACCAACAATTTAACAAAGGGCTTCAAAACTAACATACTATGGAGTATATTATTTTTGCCCATTTTGTACCCCCCTAGCATACTTATGCCCATGGGCATCTATCATTTGACTTTGAATTGCCCATAGCACTTTTTGGGAGTTAGAATAACGTAGTCAAGAACCCGGCCCATCCACGTGGAAAGGTAATGACCGTTGCTTGGACGGCAAAGGACAAAATTACCTAGTAAAATGTCTTGAAATGGATTGAAGGACAACTTTGGATGCTCAATTTAGGGCCACAGAAAGGATATGCATCGGGGTCATCCTTAGGGTAATGTCCGGAATGCCATTGATGTCATTCGACGATGCAAAGCTGCAAGCATGATCGCGAATCCAATCTAGAATTGGCCAGAATTCTTCTGAGATAGACTCTCGATTTGGTGGTAAGGGACCAGAAATAAGTTGGTGGATATGCTCCTAGTACAAAATGTACAGGGCCATATCCTTTGCATACATCTTATTCCGAGACATGCCGGTCTTCCAAAACTCAATATATTTGGCTTGATTGCTTTCTTGATGAAGGATTGTTTCTTGTTGACTCTAGTGGCCCGAGAGACCTCTTTTTCAAGGATTTTTTTGTTTTGGTTAATATAAACATCTTCCCGTAGGGGCTTAAAGGAGACTGGCTTTGAATCTCCAACAGAAAGACGTGGATTTCCGTTTATTTGTGGTCCACATCTTGACAGGCTTACCTAAAGGAGTCCAAGGAGAATTAGTCGCATAAATTGAATGAGAACATAAACATCAAACACACCAATGACAAAAACGTTAAGGTATATTGCCAGGCCGCCTATGGAGTAGGTCGACAATGAAGGCAAAGAAAGTCAAAGAGAGATGCATATAGGATAGTTGACCTTGAATGGCTTACCTAGAGGAAGCCATGATGAATTGGTCGCACACTTCTTCTATCTCATGATAGGCTATCTAACATCATCTCCTTCTTACTCCACGAAAAACTTGAATAGGTGCATCTCTCCAAGTCCGACAATCTTGTTACTGCCATTGTAATGATAGCATGAAGTGTAACTATTAAAATCTGCAACCTCATGTACAAGTTCGAGAATGAACGCAATAGTCTCATGCGAGTTAATAAAGTCTTTCATAAGAGCAACCAAAGTATAAGTATTCTTCCATTTGATGAGTTTCAAAAGGTAACTAAAATGTGCATCAATACCCTCATGAGTGTGGGCAACAATCAAGAATCCCACAATAACCTCCTTGAAAATTCTCTTAGCTATAAGAAGCAAGTACAACACCATGAGGAACCAATTCTTGTTATCCTTGGCCGATTTATCAAGCTGGAGAAATAGCTTCCGGGGAAGCAAGACCTACGTTCTACTGGGGGGAACATGTGAGAACAAATTCCCTTTTAATTCAGGAATCAAAGAACTACATCTAGACTTCCCATGAAGTAGAGGATAAAAAAAATTATGGGGTGGATATGTGAAAAGCTCCTTGGAGTCTCGCATGGGGCGCCTTTCTAATGCTCTTAGAACATGTCAGAGTAAGGCGATGGTGAAATTGGAGTCCCCTGGCCATAACGACGTCAAGAAATGGGCGTAGGCACCGTCGCCTTGTACATGCATAAGCATGCCGGTACATGAAATCATAATTTGACCAAGCCCTACCGTGGCCTTCGTAATCCTCTGCAGTTTAGAAATGGCCGTCTTTGAGGTATCCATCTTGTTATGAATTATGCAAAGGAACTCAGATGGGTACTGAATGGACTGAAAGACCAGCCGGAGTAAACATTTATGCACGCTCTTTGGTAGTTTAGGTGCATGTTTTGGTCATCTATGAGTCCTTGCCATTTGTCTGATGCACAAGGATATTTTGCAATAAACTTAACAAGGAAGTTGCACTTTGTGCACTTGGAGAAGTTGTTGCCGACAGACTCAACTTCTACATTCCTAAAGAACCTCTTCTTCATGTTACTCACCGCGGATTGCAAAATTGGCTTGGCATTACATTTGACATTTATATAGAGGCGACATTTTCTAGGATCATTGAGTAATACAAAAGGACAATGGTGTCAAAGGTATGCCCCGAAGGCAATGAATGAGCTCCGTCAGCGGGGTGCTGACGGAGCTCAATGAAAGGGACAAAGAAGATAAACCATGCGATACGCATAGACAACAAGAAATAAAGACAGTACTTACGAAGTTGGTCATGTCACGTAAGTGATTCCAATTTATTGCCGTGGAAAGCACCTTCAACACTACGACCCTCTTATTTCCTATGAGACAGAACTCATTTGG
This sequence comes from Bryoerythrophyllum caledonicum, assembly GCA_963971425.1. Classification (NCBI taxonomy): domain Eukaryota; kingdom Viridiplantae; phylum Streptophyta; class Bryopsida; order Pottiales; family Pottiaceae; genus Bryoerythrophyllum; species Bryoerythrophyllum caledonicum. Next base: position 25,501,449 of record OZ020519.1, on the reverse strand, counting down.
CATCTGGTCCGCACTGTTGTTGATAATGTTGAATATGGTCCCACAAGCATGAGTTGCGTGAGGCCTAGGGCGCATAATGCTTGCGTTACCATGGCTACCATTCACGAGAGCGATCTTCGAATCATATTTGTAGATGTAATATGTAGACTGTAGATATGTATTTAACTTGGAACCAATCATATTTAGCTTGGGTACGCCGTGAATGTGGTACCAAACGACTTCATAGACATCGACACCCAAGAAGATGATGTGGATCTTGCGGAATTCAGAAATTGGGTGGAGTTGGTCTAGACCAACATAGGTCGTCTCACGTCGATGTTCAAAGCTTGAAGCATAGAATTTCTTTTGGATCTTGCGCATGTCCTCCCAACAAAACAATTGGCAACATCGCTTTCAACAATACCTTTTCGAGCAAATAAGCCGACATTCATTTGGGTCCTGAAGGCCCCAGAACTTTAAGACCGACACATTGTCCGTCCAAAGAAGCTTTCAACGAACACCTCTACAAGTATCCTTAGGCACTTTCTCAAGCCCGTCATCCTCGCATGCAACTTGATTGTACGCTGAGCAAAATGTAAGGTATTAAAAAAGAAGTGGACCGCCTTCAAGGCGTGTGTGAGTTAAACGCGAGCACATTGTTGTCATCAGAAGATTCTCGTCCATTGAGACAAACAGGATTCCAACATTAGTGTCCCCAAAATCTCTAAATTGCATGTCTCATGCGGCAAGCATACTTGGATCATCGCACGCCCAGCTAAAGCAAAGTTGTCTTCTAGGAGATGGTAATACTTGCTCCTCCACTATGGTCAATCTGGAAACAAATTTGGATCACGTAAACTAACTAGAGTAGCACATGGATCATCAGAAGAATGATAATTTTGTCATTGATGGCTCGCCAATGAGATGTCCTCATCACTTTCAATGCCCATTTCAATCTCTGATTTGGATCCATCCATATAACTAAAGGCCCCATGATTATGATTTTCTTCAAATACTCTTTCGTGGCGGTCATCGTCGTCGGATGCTTTGTAGAGCCAAAATATTAAAAATAGATTTTTTCAAATTTTATAGTGTAAAAAAGGTTGTAGATATATTAAAAATTGGATAATTAGTGGTAATGTCTACACTAAGTAGCTAATTAATTAGAAAATACCTATTCATATCTTAAAGTGAAAGAATAATGAGGAAAGGATTTAATTGACATCCTTTGGTAGGGATACACCTTTTCATGAAGAGGTGTGGGAATTAAACTAGAAGAAGTCTATTGGTTAGGAAATGGGAGAAACCTCTTGGTAAGAGGTGCACCTTTTAGAAAATAGGTAGCATAAACAACTACTTTGTTGCCATTGACATTGCCATTACCACAAGGAAGATTGGAGTGAGCCCTAGCTTTAGGAGAAAAAGCTAGTTAATGACTCTTAATGTTGTAAGAGTATTTATATATTAATATATATATATTCATTTATTATTGAATTTGCATGTGTTAAAGTCTTGTGTGTGACAGAGTCATATGCATAATTGCTATAACATCATATCTTCATGGAATAAATTAGAAATTGTGTTTTGTAAATGTAACTATATGCATTAGGTCTTATTTGTGGATAATAGTCCTATGCATAAATGCATTACATATTTGATCATCATAGAAAAGTTAGGAAAAGATCCAAATCTTGGTCGGAGCGATCTTGTGTGTGTTTACAAGTTAATCATGAGTAGGTATGAAATTAATGTGACTTTGTGAGTTAATGTGTGATTAAGTGACTTAATGCATTAGAGAGAAGAATGCATATGTATTGGATAAGTTCTTGAGTATAGAGTGTGGAAACTTAAGAATTAAGTCATAAGAGTGTTATCTTATGCATGTGTAATGAAGAGACGAAGATATTTTGCGTGCCTAATTTTGCAATCTGTGAGCTGAGAGCCTAGGATTGCGAGCCTTGTGGCCCAAAAATTGAGTTATAAATTTGAAAAGGCATGAAAATGAAAAAGTTTCATGGATTTTTTTAGGTTGACAAAGGTTAAAAGCAATTACCATGGAGGACAGTGAAGAAATTGTGCGGAGGAGGTTATGAGATGACAATAGTATTGATATATTTTTAAAAGGGACCTATGATTGTGGAATCTAGGGTTCAATAATGGAGCAAATAGGATTTTTGAGGATGTAAAGCTGAGGAGCAAGGTTTAATGTAGAGAAAGAAACTGTGGGAGGCAGGGTTGTCTATTGTGTCGTGACGGGGACAATTTCCGTCACAATGTCACGATGTCACGACACAATGACGGCATGACATTGTGACGGATCGTGACTTTACTGTGACGGAGCCATTTTGATGGCAGAAAACACAATTTTCACATTTACCTCTGGAGAGACACGTTGGATTCAGAAAGGAATCTGCATGCCACATGTGCAGACATGTCATCAACTGCGGTAAATTCATGGACGCGGTAATTTTCAGCTTGGGTCGAAGGAGTGTCCGCGCCAATCCGCGCCTCACTCT